>JBCNJP010000023.1:1275985-1361617 GCA_039602395.1 Deinandra increscens subsp. villosa | reverse complement strand
TCTATGTATTAATTTATTTATTTTTATTGACAAAAATAACTTTGAATCAAGTTTTTTCTTTTATAACTCTTCTCCTAGAATATTTTAATGAAAACTTACAGCTTGGATTCAAATGATTTTAAAAGAGTGGTTGCTAACCTTGATTAGCCTACAAGGATTTTAAAAAGTTAAGGGTTACAAAGGTTTAGGGACTAATCTGTTTAAAAGAATAGTTGTTGACCTTGATTAAGCTACAAGGGTTTTAAAAAGTTAAGAATCATGACAGGGAGAGGATAGGAGATTAACATGCATGTTTGAATACACTTTTATTTTTGGAACAATATCAGAGATTTGAAATGTTGGATTTTAGAGTTTGAGTTGATGGCGTAAAGAATCTCTAACATATTTTTTTTTTGGGACAAAAACTAGGTGAATAAAATAAATTTTGTAGCGTTAACTTTACAGTTTTCTTTTTTTTTTTTTTTTTTTTTTTTGTATGAAAGTCATTTCTTTATAGTGATTGTGGGTTATATACGGTTAATTTAATGTTAGCTGCTACCCCTTCTTATATTATAAGTTGTTTTTGTTTGTTTGTTGCAGGCGTTTGGTTTATTTACGCCTTCCGTTTGGTTCGGTAACGCCTTGCCAATCACGACAATAAAACCGGGCTTAAAAAATAACATCGAATAGCATCTGCCGTGAAGCATGGATCGTAACATGTTGTTATATATATTACACAATTTATTCAATTTTATTTCGTCATTATATGATTACATTTTGTTTTGGTTAACTGGCGAAGCATAAAGGCTAAGCATAAACATGCACTATCTAGAACTTATAGAGTACAAATCCTCAATTTCATAATTTTTTATTATTTAAAGGCATTGTTAATCTGAAAACTGAGTGGTTGTTAGTTGTTACATCAAGGTACCAAAACTTTTGATATAAAAACTATAAAGCAACTAAGGAATTTATATAAATACAAGGTTAATACGAAATAAAGGTATTTTAGGAAATTAAATGAATACAATTAAAATGACTTTACAATATGCCAAGATATTAATGTCATCCACTAAATAAACGTGAAAAGCATTCAAATTAATATACCTAATTTAAGTTGTTTTATAAGGTGATATGTACTAATCCGGATGTGATGAAAAAAGTGGTGTTATATAGGATATGATATAGACATAGATCTAATAGTGATAAACGTATGTATCGTGTTAGTAATAATGTGAATGTAGTAGTGTGAATTTAGAGTTTTAAATAAAAGAAGAAAATAAGGCGTAATTATTTGAGTGTTGAATAAACAAAAAAAATTTGTAATAATGCTCGTGACCACAGCGGCACAGCCACACCACAACCAAAAGGTTACCCTATCAGGCCCCTAGTGGCGGTGTTGTTTGGCGTTTTTTTTGATGATTCACGTCCCATAACGAGCCGACTAAGCCCTTGTTTGATGTTTTGTTCCACACCTGACTCGCTCAGGAATTCATAATGGTTGGCTCAGTAGCATTCAAAATGGACATGGGTCAACTCCAACTTACTCGGTTAAACGTGTTTCTGGGCCAAACAAGCATATTAAGAGGCTGTTTGGTAACCTCTTATCGGGTCCGGTAAGAACTGACCACTTACCCGATAAGTGGCCCATTATAAGCTCTGACTCAGTCCTAGCCTATGACCGAAGCCCTCACCACCTCTTAGCCATGCTCTGACTCGGTCCCGACAATTTTTTACTCTGGCTCGTTCAAACATTTCCTAAGTCAGTTATCAGCTCTGACCGGACTTTTCGGTTTAAGTCAAAATGGTCCATGAAGATGGTCCAACAATAAATCTTATATAAAACGGACCCTTTTATGGAATTCCATTTCATTTTCAACCCAGCCGCAAACTACAGAGAATCAAATCACCATGAATAGCATCTCCTCCATTTCACCCAAATCACCTTCATTTCTTCACCTGCAACACAACAAACCGAAATTCCTCCTCTTTCGTCCCGATTCTCCAAGTTTTTTTCCGATTTCTCGCAAATCATCCTTCAATTCTCCAATGGCAACTCTCGCAGTCGCTTCGCCCACTCTCGGACTCTCCGAAACCTTCTCTAAACTCAAACGAGAAGGAAAAGTAAGTTGTTTTACCCTAGGTTTTATCTCTCTCGTTGTTCAGTTTATTAATCTGGCGAGTTTTTAGTTGTTTGAGTTGTTATTTGTGCTTAGGTTTTACTGGATTTATGATTGTAATGTGGTTAACTGATTACTAGTGGATTGCTACTGGATTAGGGCTTCAGATTTCAAATTTGGGGGTTTGATTCAATGTATGATAATCACTCAATTATTCCTCGTTTCAAACAATAACAAACAGACTTACTCAGCAAAAATCTCACTCGAACATTAGGTGTGTAGGTTTACGGTTTAGGGTTTATGGAGAGTGAAATCGTGCAAACTTTACCTCTATCTTATCGGATAAAAGGAATGCCATAAGAAAAAACTACATGATTTAGTTTTGCAGAGGAGTTGTTTCTTCATCTTTTGTTATATGAATTGTGGTTTGAAGGTTTATGGGTTTATTTCTGTGTAGAATTACTTTTTAATTTCCATCAAAGATTTATAAATTCAATCCCTAAACTGTAGTGTTTTTGCATGTGTTTGTTTTGGCTATTTGACATTTGCAATTTTACTTCCTGGATCTCTTCAATAAGAATGAAGAAGAAATGTATAGGTGAGTGTAGATCCTCAATCTCATCTGTTTAGGTGACTTTTGAAGTGTCTATAGGAAGCAATATTTTTTTTTTGAATGACTCATAATCTACACTAATCCGCCATTGGTGATTTGGTGGGGGTCGAATCCTTGACCTTAAGCTGGAGCTTCACCACTCTAACTTCTAATGGCTTTGCCATTGGACCCAAACCCCCAGCCCAAGAATCAAGTAATCGGATGATTATAGTTAGTCGATTTTACATTTATCATTTACTTATTTGTGATGCAATTTGAGTTTCAAAATAATCAATAATATTATAAATCATATTTTTTTCTTTCTAAATGGTCAGAAACTTTAGCAACAAGTCCATACACCTCTTTCCCGTGAATGGCAAAATTCAAGGGAAGGGATGGAGAATTACATGAAGACCGAAACACATTTTGTCTAAATTTAATGATCTTTTAAACAAAAGTGTCAAATGTTATTGCAAATTATATTTTCAATAATCATATAAGTTTTTGTATAAAATGATCCAGGAGGCTTTACGCCTCAAGAAAACACTTTGGGTGACTTTCCACCCATTGGGCCTACATGGCCTGTTTCCCTTCCAGCTTATTTTATTTCATCCGTCTGACCTATCAGAGATAATACATAACCCAAAATAGACTCATTTATAAGTAAAAGTGTCGAAATTGCCATTGTTCTTACAACTTTCGCATGTTTCAAAGGTAGCGTTCATACCATACATCACCGCTGGCGACCCTGATTTATCAACAACAGCAGCAGCATTGAAGGTGCTTGACACTTGTGGATCAGATATAATTGAATTGGGTGTTCCATATTCTGATCCATTGGCTGATGGACCAGTCATCCAGGTTAGACAGATCAAATGGTTGCACATTGTTTAATTATTAAATATATTTCTTGATCTGTATCTAGAGTTCATATTCTTTTTATATTTCTTCATGTAGGCTGCAGCCACACGAGCATTGGCAAGAGGGACAAATCTTGATACAATTCTTAATATGTTGAATGAGGTACCCTATATTAAACATGATTGTTTTTTTAAGAACAACTCAACAACATAATAAACCCTACTTCATATTCTTTGAAAGATGTATCATGCAATCTTTATTACAGTCGGGAATTTTTGTTATAATTACAGGTTAAGTGAGTAAAAGTAGATAGTTTTAGCTAAAGAAATGGGTCAAAGAGTTGAACAGTTTTAAACTTTACTCAATTTTTCTGTAAATTATTTTATTATTAGTTTTGTTTATTGTATTTAATATATTACTTATGAAGTTAAAGAAACATTGTAAGTGTTTGTGGAACAACCAAGCCGTTTTAACCAATCATAACTTTTTACCCTTTTTGACTCTTTATCCAACTCGCGCAGCCTGTCCATTAACCGCCTATAGCATCAATATTGTTCTTTTAAGTCATTATTTATATACTTTCTACATATTATAACCAGGGTTTGATTTTTCACGACAAAAGTCTAATATCATATTACTTCTCTCTTTCTTTTTTTTTATCTCCGTTTAGGTGATACCACAATTATCATGTCCAGTTGCTTTGTTCACTTATTACAACCCAATTCTTAAGCGTGGAGTGGAGAAGTTCATGGTTACTATCAAAGAAGTTGGAGTGCATGGTAAACATATATTATATTTAATTTCAATTCTATATAGATAATGGTCAATGGTTTCGTTCTAATTTTTGACCAGTTAAACTAGAGGTGGTAGCTTCTACCCATTTATGCGAAAAGTGAAAAAAGGTAGAGTTAAAAAGGAAACTGGTTGAAAGGAGTAAAACGTGACCAAAAAGAAGTGTTTACAACAATTTTTTAGTTTTTAACCGCCTTAGTTGGATCATTAAATTGAAAATTGGTTTTTGTAGTGCATTTATCATATTAGTTATTTATAAAAATGAAAACATGGACAAAGCATTGGAGGTTCATTCCAATCCATTTTGACATGCGCCAAAGTTTAGCTGTTTGACCCATTACTCAACATACCCATTTTATCAACTATAAGTTAAAGAAAAACCCCTTAACATAAGATTATTATATGGCTTCACCAATAGGTAAATATAGTTTAGACATTGCAATTTTCTGTTTGCGATCTTACTTGTACTTGATATATATATATATATATTTTCACTTTTAGCATGACATATTTTACATTTTTCATGTTATTTAATCATATTTAAGCGCGTTTGTGTGTGTTGTATTAGGACTTGTGGTCCCAGATGTCCCTCTTGAGGAAACTGAGATTTTAAGACGGGAAGCTTCCAAGCACAACATCGAGTTGGTAGGTTCACATCCTATCAGATGTTATTTTTTACATGATACGTAAAAAGTAAAACTAAAATGTTACTGAATCTTGTTATTATTTTATTAAGGTACTATTAACAACACCCACTACTCCAAGAGAACGAATGAAAGCAATCGTTGAAGCTACAGAGGGATTTCTGTACCTTGTAAGGTTCCTTAACTTTATAAAACTGGTTGTCTTATTTTAAAATCTAAATGTCTTAATATCCTTTAGTTGTGACAAGATCGGGAAATATTCTGGAAATTATGGTGTTTAGATGAGTGTATAAACGCTAAAGTTTTCAACATGCAACTCACAATAATCAATTTTGAATGTTTGATAAAAAGTTGCTATGAGTTTATGATTATGATGTTTTTATTTGGGTTAAAAGTAATCACATTTGAAGAAGGAGGTGCGGAGTAGCTGTAAAAAAATTGATTATTGAGATTAATGTGAAAGTTACTCTAACTTCAAAATTCAAATAACTGATTATCTAATTTTATTCTGCAAGTCAAAATAGTCATTTTGCAAACCGCAAATCCAAATGCCACCGACTAAGTTTTTTTCTATTATTTTGTGATTTTTAAGACTTTGCTCGGAAAATGAAATGCTGCAAATACCATGTTTAAATATAGGAGCTTCTTCTTTTTCTTTCTAATTCCATTTCAATTCATTGTATGGTGGATAAAAGTTTAATAATATACTATAGGTGAGTTCTATTGGAGTGACGGGGGCTCGTGCTTCAGTAAGCGGAAAAGTTCAATCTCTCCTGCAGGAAATCAAAGCGGTTTGTTCTGCTGATACTATCAACTCTTTCAAATATTTATTTTAAGTTCAAAATTAATATATTGGATGATTGAATAATCTCTTTAATATAATATTTGCTTGATCTTTGACAGGAATCAAGTAAGCCTGTGGCTGTTGGCTTTGGTATATCAAAACCCGAGCATGTGAAACAGGTGAGTCCGTTATTGTCTGTTTGTCTGACTGCCTTAAGTTTTGATACTTTCCATCCAAGAAATCCAATGTTTGATCTATCAATCAAACGTCTTTAAGTACCATTTAATGCGGTTTACAGTAAGGGCGGACGGTAAGTTTTTAGCTTGGGTCAAAATGAGTCAGGTTGGTTGTTAACTATCATTAACGGTGTAAACAAGTCGAACCCGACCTCGCCCAAGCTCAAGCTTCGCTTGTTTTGAGCACTATGTCTAAAGCTTGCTCAGCTCGGTTATTATTTTTGAATTATTTTTTGAATTATTTTGTTTATAGATGTATATTATTTAATTGTGTATATATATATAGGTTTATAACTTCGAATTTTTTATATATAAAAGTATACTCTATTTAGTTATTTTTATCATAATTTTATATTATATAAAAATATACTGTGTAAATTTTCAGCAGCGCACGCATTTTAAAGTTTTACACACTGTTTGACGACCTGATTTACATGTGTTATGCTTTTTTATCAAGTCCCGATCGACCTAATGATAAAATAGAACACACACGATAAATTGGATGACTCCCATTATTATTATAACCAAGAAAAGTACTAAAATATTTGATGTACAAATTGTGTTAAACAAACCTCAACGTAGGTTCATATATGTATAGGGAATGAAAATCCTGATTTACTTGTTGCCCTTAACATTCCAACCCCTTAGGCTTTGACCAAATGTGTCAAGAACACTTGGGCCGACCCATGACTCGGGTCGTACACAGAATTTACACCAAGCTATTTTACCAGAACCTAATAATAAGCTTGTTTAGGCTCGCGAGTCTAGTCAAACATGTTATGTGACGGTATGGCTCAAACTCGTCTATTAAATCAAGTGAGCTCCAATCTAGGCTCAAGCTCATTAAAGCTTTGCTCGTTTCAAGCTTTAAGCCAGCGATCTCGAGTAGCTCACAAGCAGCCTACTGTTTACGTAAAAAGGGTATTGCGAGACTGTTGCTTAAGTGGTAGCACAGCTATCGTAGTTTTTAGTTTAATCATCTGGTTATTGCATGCAGGTGGCTGGATGGGGAGCTGATGGGGTGATTGTGGGCAGTGCTGTGGTGAAAATATTAGGTGAAGCAGGGTCCCCTGAAGAAGGTCTTAAAGAACTTGAAGAATTCATTAAGTCTTTAAAATCTGCATTGATTTGATGACACAGTTTCAAGTGTCTTGTGCTATATTTTCTATCAGATTTGGTCTGATCTTAAGACAATTTGGTGGACAATTATGTTTTCGAAATAATAAATTATAGAAAGTGGGCGGTTTTATAAATTTTACAATCAATTAATCCACACTAAAGTTTATAAACATTATTTTAAAAAAAAAATTCTTATGGTTTGTTTTACCAAAATTCTTATGCATCTAAAATGAGTTTAATTAGGATATATTAGTGACCTTAATTCCAAATGATACCCTTCTTGTGTTTGACCACGATTCTTAACCACCAATCATATTTCCAACAGCACAAATACTTGCACATACATTTGCTAGCCAAGCTTGTGAAATAACTTCATGAAAAATATGTACAATTAGGTTTGAATGATTACCACAATCCACCAATGGCTTCAAGAACTCTAAATTGATGCTCGAAAAGCAAGCTTTTCAGATCAATAACAGAGGTGGCCGAGTTCGTTTACGGTGTGCAACTGAGGCATAATTTGTCTTTTTAATGCATTTTTGCATAGTTTACATCGGTGTGGACCGTCCGGTTTGTGTAAAATGACACAGACGGTCCACATCTCCCATAGAAGACGAGCGGATCTCATTTCCTGATTAGCGCATCCGACCCGTTATTCACAAGATGGTCCGGTCTGAATCTTTCTTAAGACTTCACAGATGATCCGCATAGGACCTTCTGTTGACATTTTATTTTCAGTTACTTTCTACCTCGGGTACAGTTTCGATGGGGTTGTCACAAGTGTTGGTGTAAATAACTTTTAAAAGGCTACTAGCTCAATGGTATTTGGGTGTTTAATAAAGTGTTCCTTCTGTGAAGCTTAAGGGTTCAAATCCCATTATGAACAAGTAATATGTAAATTTACCGTTTAAAAAAGGAAGATAATGTTAACTCCACTCCTTCCTTCACTTGAACAACTTTCAAGACGACGATTTGAGGGTCAAAACACTAAAAAAACAAAGACACTACGAAAAGCTTTGATTTTGGTTGAATCATAAATTGATCCCCGGACCCTCGTGTGGTTCCGCCATGTATAAATTACATAAAAGATTCATGTATGATCATCTACATCTCACCCGAGACGCATTCTGCTCCTTATATATAGATGATATAGTAACTACCAGAAGTCTAAAAAGTAAAAGTATTCCCTAGTAACTAAACTACATTACCATTACTATGCTTGGCATTGCTTTTCAGAAAATATGGCAAGTCACTTTATATCATTCCTAAGAACCTCACATTGGGCATCACGCCGCAAGGAACAACACATCTGTGTTGACGGATGTGGTGACCCGTCAACATGGATTGTTGCAGAAAAGTGTCAAACTTTTCAAGAATCGTGCGCTATACTACAGACAATTACAAAAACATGTCAGATCAGATACACTTTTGGTACCCTTGATATGTGACCACATCACATAAGCATTCAGCAGGCACACTTCAACAAATATGGGTGCCTCTGCAATCATACAGTTGAACTTCTAAAGTTACATATATCCATAATCCTTCAACTCAACTCGACTCTACATGTTCTATGAATTCATATAAACGTATATCACCGACTCATATCACAAATTCACAGCTTTCTACCCACATTTTTGAGAGTTGGGCTCGCCTGGAAACGCTACCACCCCCCTATTCTGATCTATCCCGAGCTTTTGAACTGCTGGTGTACAACGGTAACAATGCATGGGGCCCGTGTTTCCTTCTTCCAAAACATCGCCAGTAAATTAATAATATTGTCGCAATGAACCCAATCTGTATCGCCCATCTGTAACAATAGAAACTCGAAGTGTCATAAAAGATCGAAAAGAAATATCAAATATTTCAGGAGATCATATAAACTAGTATGAAAAACTGTATCTTTGACTATAAAAGTTAAATTCTACTATATCTACAACACAGGGAGAAAAATCTAGTAACCACTTATTACAAATTGTAATTATTTTAGTCCCACAAGATTCTTTTAAATATTTAAAAAATAATAAACAAATTTCCTATGAAATATTAATCCGAAGAATGTAGATTTTAATTGGACAGACTGAGACTCAGGGAGTAGATATTACTAATCAAATTCAAGAATTTGTAAGAAATTGCAAATAAAGTAAAAGAAAAAGTAATTTTAAACATAAATGTCAGATCTTGATTTTACCTGTCTAAATCAAGAACCGGGCTGTAAACAAGTGTTTCCCAAGTTGCTACAATGCCGTGCCAAACGGGGTTGTAATAAAGAGATTCGGGTGACCAGAACATCCGTGTGTACGTCTCCAAAAATATAAAAAGTATCCACGCCCCGATTTCAAGCAAAATGAATTTTATGATGAAACGACCCACGATCACCATTACAAGTGAAAAAGCCACCAACCAGTTGAATAATCGGTGATTATATTCCTTTATAAACAAAGACTTTGACTTTCCCATCATCTGCACATTCACAAATCACAAATGCAAAAAACCTGTTAGCAATCTCCTTTCACATGTTTAAAGCCGTAACGGTAAAAAAAATTTGGGCCATTATTTGTTACTTTAAACTTGAGATGGCAGATTTCAAACCATTTACTTTTAAATGGGGTTGATTCGGGTTGTGTTTTTATCTAAAAAATGAATCACGTAAAAATATCTAGCTAACAAGAGGAACAGGTCAACCGGGTTGAAATTCATCCAAAGTCTATTTTCAAAGCATGCAGCCTCTTAGATTATTTTCTTTCAAAGAAGTAGATTATTATTATTATGTAAGAATAATGTTTTCCGGGATCATGATCAAAAAACTAACTATTTATTAAAATAAAGGCAAAAAAGATTTTACGGGTCAACTAGACCAGGCCCGTTTCAACCTGTACTAAAAACTAGAAAGTGACCCATATCTACCCAACCCATTTTGCACTTTACAAATCTGAAACCGCCGGACCCCTCATCTTGCCACCTCTACCCTTAAAACAGATGTCTTTACAAATGACGAATATCAATACCAACAACATTAAAAAGAAAAATAAAAGAATATGCCAACCTTCACCATTCGTTGCTCATATATGGTTTTAGAAGGCCCAACACACACTTTTTCAAAACTTTGGTTGCATTGAAGAAAACCCGCATTGAACTTGGCCATAGATGGTAATCTTAGTACTTGAAGTTGGTCCATTTTGTCCTCACACAATGTATATAGTGACTCACACAATTTTGAAGACTGGTATTGGTTTGCCATCACAAAATTCTTGAACATCTGCCAAAAAATATAAATATTTTAGAACTTACCAATCCATAGTGTTAAATAGAGTGGTTAATACTATAAATATTTTAGAACTTACCAATCCATAACTACCTAAAATCAAAACAGGTTAAATAGTTTAAGAGTAAGCAAATGTGTAGTCTATCCAAAAAGCTGGATGATTATTTTAATTATAGTTTTTGTTAACATATTAATTTATTAGTTATTTACAAAACTCAGAAAAAGTTTTGGCTGATCAACCTAACGCTTTGACCTGCACTAAATTTGCCTATTTTGACCCATTATAGAACCACTCTTTCCTTGATGAAGAACGTACTCAAGGTGGCAATTTATACCCATTTGGCCATTTACTTATGGGTTTATTCGGGTTGCTTTATATCTAACGGGACAAAAGGGGATTATATTAAAATTAGTTTAAAACACGTATATTTATTAAACAAATTTGGACAAATAATATTATGGCAACCTGACCCATTTCAGCCTATACTAAAAGTACATGTTTTGACTAATTACCTAACTCACTCTTGTACTAAAGTACATGTTTTGACTTGTTACTCAACCCACCCATGTGGACAGATCAACAAAATGCTAAAATCCTTACCTTTTCAATATCTTCATCAAGTGTTTCAACTGATTTCTTGGCATGATTACGGCCAAAATGTTGTTCATCAAAAGATTTCAAAGATTCGGTTCTAGAAGCTTCATGGATGGATTGTAACGATTCCTCAGAAACCGGTAAAATCACTTTTGTCATACTATCCTCATATAACTTCAGACATTTCTCCAGTATTTTCTTGTTAAATACCTCCACAAGAGACCCTGTGGATGGAATCTCACCCTTGTTTATAGCTTCCAAAATCTGAAGGAAAAAAAAATACTTCTCTGGTTATTTAACAAAAAACTCATAAAAAGGAGGGTTCTAAATGGATATCCAACAATCCGCCTGTTAATTACATAATTAATTATGTCACATGTTTTACTTACTGAGTTATATAGGCAGAACTACAAATTTCAATCAGTGCTTTATAGTTTGGCTTTTTATATTGGAAGATGGACAAAAGATATTAAACTTTTTTCCTGACTCCAAGATAAAAAGAGTCGATTTCAACCGATCTAATGTGAAAATTAGTCAATTTGGGGTTATTTTTATTGCTAAAGAGGTTGAGTTGAATTGTTTAATAATCACCTATAGCATACACGAGTGTTTAGTATTTACTCGAAACAAGTGAAATCAATATTTCACTTATAGTCTATAAAACAAATCAGTTCTTTATGAAATAAAAAGAGAAGACCAAATTGGTGAGGGTGGCCCGACTCAACCCGGACCCTTTTGAGGTGTCCTAAGAAAACCTCGTTTCACCAATTACCAAACTTCACTGCCACATATAGGATTATAGAAATGTACCTTTTCAAGAAAAGCTACAAACTCAATTCCATTAAGTGATTTCCCCTGTACAATCTTTGGATGGATAACAGATTTAACAACTTCCTTCAACTGTTCTCTCTTTCTAACATAACTCTGATCAAGCTCCTCGTCTTTCAAGTCACAAAGCTTTGTTCTTTGGAGATGGGGCTGCTCAAATGCAGAATAAAAATATTAAAAAGCATCACAACCATCAAAACAATATTTTTTCTGGATTCATGTTTGTAAAGAGTATACCTGTGGCAAGCTAAAAGCTGTGCTATTGTCACCCATAATAGCTAGAGAGTCTCGGATCTGGTTGACCTGTTTTAACACAGAAAAAAAATCACATATTAAATTATATAATTCAGGCATTGCAGAGAGAAATCAGAATAAAGTCGGTACCTGATCAATATTTTTGTCACCTGAAAAAACAAGGACAGACTTATATCAGCATTTGTTGCATAAATTCCAACTCAAATAAATGCAATGATTTTCAGGATTCCCACAATATATGCATCATTCCCCGTTTCAAAATTGTTATAAAAATATAAAGGAGGGGGGGGGGGGGGGGGGGTGATAGGATGTGATGAAGTCAAGATAAATGTGACTTTAACTTTATTTCTGACTTTCGGGGGATCAAAGTAATCAGATTTAGGAGAGACCAGCAAAAAGATGTATATAATTTAAGATGAATGTTAACTTACCGATGTATATTTAGTTTTAATCAAGTAATTATCTCATTAACCATATTATATGAGTTTGATTATGTCACTGTGAGCAATTTCAAAGAAGAACCAAATACTGTCTTATTTTTTGCCATTATTACTTGTTACAAAATATAATTAATATTAATTCTTGTGATAAAGGGTCCTCTATTTTATATAAATGGCTGATAAAACATTTTGCATCTATTTTGATATAGGAAAAAGAAGAAAGCTCACCATCTAAGTTAGGAACATGTCGTAGAGCTTCATCTACCATTTCTTTTACAGACTTCCCCTCTGTAACAAGCCGAAAGGAATGTTAAACGATAAGTTATACCACCAATATGTATTGTATTTCCATGTATACATTTCAGATTACTTTCAACGAGTTTGACCTACGCAACTTGTTTGACCATTCCCCCTTTAGTTGTAATTTTAACCCGTTTGACCCATTAACTATCAAACCTGACTCAAATCGACACATTTATATATGAATGGGTCAATATTGTCACCTCTAAGCTACATAGACGGAAAAAGAAATAGAAGAGAGCTAACTTACGTAAAAAGTCACGTTGTATAAGCCACAACAGTTTTGCTGGTTCAAACGCCACATCTTGCCCCTAAAATTTTATTCAGGTTTAATAAGTGAAAAAGCAAAACTTCACCTCACCACAAGCTTTTCACCCTTTTATTAGGGAAAGAAAGAATATACACTTGCAGAAGATATCCAAGATGGTCAAACTTTACCTTGACTCTGTTCAAATACAAGAAGTTACAAGAACAAAATCAGGTTTGGGCTAAACGTGTATTTAAACAAGAACACGATCATCAATGAAACATAGTGTCCACTTCGAATGATAAACTAACCTTCCGTAGAACTCTTCAGCAAGCTCAACAGCGAATGACAATCGGGATATATCAGCTTCACGTATCTGAAAATATGAAAAAGAAAAGAAAAATAAAAGCTCCAATTATTGCACAATTTAAGAGGAACTAAGGAATGCACCAATGCAAAAACTAGTGCTACTGAATTTTTTGTTTTTTTAAATTTGGTGTTGTTAAAAAATAAAGTTAATAATTACAACGGAACCATATACAAACTAGAGTTTTTTTTCAATTCAAAAGTATAATACTACAGCGATGCTTTTCAAGTTTTAAAAACTAATATATAAATAGAAAAGAATAGAAACTAACTGTCTCAGGCAAATTGTAGATGAGGACGGAACTCAAAACTGTCGCAAGAGCAAATATCCTGGGGAAAAACAATCCATAGTTATTTAGTTATAAATCACTAAGAAAAAATAAAAATAAACAATAACAAAACTTTTATAACACCTGTCATCATAAACGTTTGATTTCCCTATGCTTTCAAATCCCTCTGTATCGAGATAAAATACTGACGTTTTCACTCCATTAATATCCATTTCTACCGGAGTTCCCCACACCCATATTCCTATAAACAATTTAAACAAACTGTAAGCAATAAGAAAGCATTCATAAATAGGTATTTACAAAAGATTAAGTTTATATTTAACATTGTGATTTTGGCAGTAAATGAGTTATAATAACATTGCTAAATTGACCAAAATTCTAATTTATGATTTTTTCAAAGCTATACTATGGAAGATATATACCAAAGTATAAATAGCATGCATTATTATTACAAGACCAAAGATCAATATGTTGTCAATATTCAATTCTAAGCGTATAACACCATAACTTCAGATTTTAGTTCATTCTTTAGGTTCTTAAAATATTACTTGTTCTCCATTCCCAAAAGAAGCAACATCTGATTTGATTAACAAATAATTGAACAATATATGAATAGTAATCAAGTACCTAAAAACCCTCAATTAGACAAAAATGAGAACACTATTGGATCAATCAATTTCAGATACATTTTTTATCTTGCTGAGCCAAATAGATGAATTTGGACAAGAAACTGTTACCAGAAAAGGAAATCTTGCATTTTTGGGACAGGTAAAAGAGAAAGTATTGCAATTGTGGGGTGGCCGAAGGATTACTGAATAGTGAGAAATATTATTTGAATTGCAACTACGTGATAAATCAACGAAAAAACCAAAATAACCGAAAACCTATTACAAAAGATGAAACTTCTAAGAAGTAATATGACATGGAAACAATTATCTGTTTTATTATATAGTATAATAAAAGAAGCCCAATAAGTGAAGGGAATACCTTTCGTTTTAGTGTCACGCATATGGCCAACACCAAACCCTGGAAAGTGTCAAACTTTAGAGCATTTAACTTCGTAAAAAAAAATCAAATTATGTGCAGTATAACTGTATAGATAACCATACCTTTATAACAAGAAAGTGAGAGAAGTTGATTAAGCAGAAAAGACTTTCCAGATCGATACGGACCAATCACCTATTAAGACACCCTTATTTAAAAATAAAAAAAAGTGTACCAGACTACCAAAAATAAACTTAAAGTTATAAAATATGAAAATATATTATAAAGCTTACAGCAACGGCTGCAATGGGGTTGGTTATTCTCCTAATGGCCTCCAGTCCTTCATGAGAAAGACGAAGTTTTGTATGACCAGGATCTGGTTCTACGATAGGAAATCTGTAAGAATATCAGAATAGTGATTACTAAATAGATTTTGATCCTCATTTTACTAGTTAAAGCAATTAGATTTGAAGTCAACGATAACGTAAATTAACCTAACAAGAAATGGTTAGTTTAAAATACACATCCAAACACCCCCTAAATTTTATCATCCTTACACCACTATAGAAAATTTCAAATTCCATACCCAAGGCACTAATGTTTTTGATACATCTCAAAGGGTGCAGCAACAAACAAACCCCTAAAAGATTTTGTTGCTTCGCCACTGGCACTGGCTGAAAAAAACATTGAAATCCTAGTACTTTAAATCTACAATCTTGTAACTAAAATAAAGGCCTTTATCCGTTCAAATAAAACTAAAGGTCTTTATCGCTAGATTATCAATTAGAGCTTAATGCAATAAAAAACCCATTTCTATGTCTCATATAGAGAATCAACACCATATATCAATGTAGGCCAAATTCTGCAACTTTTGGCCAAACTATTCTAAAACATCCAAAAACTGCCTAGAACCAGCTCAAAACAAGCTAAAACATAAGGGATTCTGGTTAAATGGTATATTTGTATGTTTATGTTATGCTTATTACTTATCTCGGGCCCAAGCTTTTTAAGCGCCAAGCACCTAGGACTATGGCTCATCCATTGCACCTTTGACAACTATGCATCTTAGATAAATCAAACAAAATAAACAAAAACTTGTCCCCATTAAATAGGTAGATATGAAGAAGTAACATCTATATTTCAAATCATCCAAGTCCACATAACAATGCCAATTCAAAACAATCAAAACCTGCAGTTTGACTTTGATGTCAAACCTAGAACCTTCACATCTAAACACAAAACAGCACACAATGACACACATCTCAAATTAAAAAAGAAGAAAATATGCAATAAATTGGAGAAAAACTCACGCTTGATTGAAATCATCAATCGCAAACACCGCAGAAGGGGATGAATATAAATATGAGAAAATAAACAAGAAACCAATCCAGCACAAATTCTTCGACATTGATCCGACCCAAATAAATAAATAAATCAATCGTGTTATCTTGCAAATGCCATGAAATTGAATCTTGATAGGGTTTGTATCCCACAGCAGAGCGATTCGATAACAGAACGTGTTTTGAACGCAATGAGGAGAGAAGGGATCTTGAAAACCTAATCTTGGAAAAGGGTTTCCTGAGTTTGAGGTTAAGTGAGATCTGGGTTTTCTGGGAGGGATGATGGGGTTGCAGGGAGAATGGAAGAATCGTATAAAAGATTGTTTTTTTTTTTCCTTTCTCAAGTTATGAAACTCGGGTTTCACACGACAATGAGAAGAACCCGTGGGAGTGTTTGATATGAATCTTGACTCACGGTTTGAAGAAATTGTTTTAACGTTTGGCATTGTTACAAACATTATAATCTCATTAAATTAAATTAAACTAAATACATTTAGATTTTAGAAGTAACACTATACAAGTCTTCAAATGGTACAAACCCTTACGCTATGTTCCTGAGTTCACTTAAAAGAAATAAAAGTAAGGAAAGGAAAGGAAAGGAAAGAAAATGTATTTGTGTTCCTGAGTTTCATTTAAGGAGAGAAAGGAAAGGAACATAAAAGATGTTGTGTTCCCGAGTTTCATTTAAGGAGAGAAAAGAAAGGAAAGGAAGAGGAAAGTAGGCTTATTTCTTAACATTTTGTTTCCTTCCAATTTGGAGAGAAAGTGGAGAGAAAAGAAAAAAAAGTTATCCCTCCATTTCCTTTCTCTCCCTTTCCACTATTTCTTTTCCTTTCTTTTCTTTTCTCTCCGTAATTTAACTCCGTAATTTAAAGTACAGGTTGCCACTTAGCTTTTTAATGAAATTTGGTACAAAATTCTTTGTGTGTTCTACATTGTATTCTATCCCATTAATTTTTAGGTAACTAATATTACTAATTTTAAATATGCTCTACGTGGTCTTCCTTGGTTTTAGGAAAATTTTCGTTGTATACGTGATCTTCCTTTGTGGAGTCAAAGGATAAGGTACAAGCTCTAAGTAAGTTTTCATTAACGTGTTGTTCTCCATATGTTTAGTGTCTTTACATGTGTGTTTACGCTACTCAATACAACATAAACATTCATGCCACTATATGCATTCTTCTCCAATATATTGCTTCCTCCATCGAAACCCCAACTATATTTATCGGAAGCCGCTGCCATTACTATCTCATAAAGCAATTGAAAACCACTGTAAAAATAAATCGAATAAATAAAAGTATAAGGAGGGGAGCAATGGAGCATTTAGAGATTGATGTTTTACTTTGTGTTCAAATTTGAAGAATAAAATTTGTGGAAAATAAGATGAAGAATACAGATATTGAGATGAATCTGTTCTTTAAAAGAATTTCATAATTTATTTCGGCTCCTATCACTTTTGTCAGGCATCCAAGTTTCTCCACTTATTTAAAAGTAGGTTATTTGTATCAACTAATTATAGCTCTAAATCAATGAAGCCGAAATCAATGAAAATGAACTAGCGATATGAACCGATCATACCACTGAGATTGAGGTGTTCCGTGACATAAATCTTGGATTCTTTTGGGAACGTTGTTGCTTCAAAAACGGAAGTTTAAGGTTGATGTGCACTAAATTACACATCTTTTACACGTCAAATATTAATCGGTTTTGATTGTGAAAAGTCTTAGATATGTATTTAATTGCATTACATGTGAAATTATTGGACTTAAAGCTTCTAAGATCAAAGTTGAAAAAAAAAATCTGACTAAAAGCTCGACCACGATCGTATTCAGGAGGAACAAGGTCATGGAGGACCTGACCACGATCATTTCCAAATCTAACACGGCCATGTTTGCAAATTTTTACCTCAACCACGATCATGCCCCTAATCACCACAATCGTGTTTGGTCTTAACACGAGTGTGCATGTGAAGTCCACGCTCGTTTAAAAGTCTACGAGACCAAATCTGACAAAGGAAACGATTGTTTGTCTTTCACCGGTGACCATGATTGAGCCCAACCAACACAAGATCGTGTAGGCCATGACCACGATTATGCTTAGCCCAAGCACGATTGTGTGTATCGTCAACGCTCAAAGATCACAAGTACGGGGTGACACAATGACACGATCCGTGTACAAGCACGATTGTGGGCGATTGCTAACTTTTGCCTATTTAAAGTTCTTCACCTCTGACTTTTCTTTGTAATTTTCTTTAGTTTTTGTAGTTAGTTTACAATAGTTTATTTCTCCTTAAGAGGATTTCATATCATCCTAGTGTGTAAGTAAGAATCCTTGAGAATCTTGTGTAATCCTTAAGAGAATCTTGTTCTTTTTAACACATATGTTCATTATCTTACAACCATCATTGTCTAAGTTCTTTATCACTTGGGTGAGGATGATCTTGAGGTGGCTCTTAGCTTCTCTATCATGGTTTACTTTAACAAAGTCCATAATTAGTAAAATCAAGCTATGAACCTTCTCAACATTGAAAATGATATGACTTAAGATGTTCCTAACTTTGTGTTTAAGATGATAAGTAACAAGGGGCATAATCCTTTATCATGACTTACGTTCATATATTTTATGTCTATGTATGAAGTAGTTGTTACCATTCATGTTCTTGGGTGGTAGAGGTTTGAGTGTCTTATTTCTTATATTTTAAGCCATGGTGTCTTATTTCTTATTGGGTAACCATGAAACGATGATACCATCCCTCACATGCAGATAACTTAAGAGGAACGTTAGGGTCCATCAGTTTTAGGAACTGGAAGTGTTAGGAAAAACAAGCATGACTAACACAAGGTGTTACAAAAATAAACGTGATTGACACCATCATCATCAAGGCCCGTCAGTTTTAGGGACGGCGAGTGTCAGAAAAAACAAACGTGACTGACACAAGATGTTAAGAAAAAACAAGCGTGACTGACACAAGGTGTTAAGAAAAAACAAGTGTGCCGGTCGCCGCCTTCGTCACTACCACCACGTAATACTATTATTATCATTGTTATAATTATGCTTTCTATCGTTACATTATTATTGGTTTTATTATTTCGATTGTTATTACTATTGATATTATTGGTTTATTAGATACAAACAATGTCATGCAAAAAATGAAAAACTCTTACTTTTTACGGGACAGTGAAATGATATTCATCATTTTTTTAACATGTTAAACTTATCTTACAAAAGATACTCTTATCATTTTCATAATCAAGTTAGTTTCTAATAGGCATATACTACCCACATGTTATGGCCTTGCAGACGTGGCATGCAACCTAGTGCAACTAGATCATTACGTCTCCTATAGAGGTCGCACTTTTTAAGTCTTTGTGGTGTCGAAACCCCGCATCAAACCGCAACACACACACTCTCTTTATTTTCTCCCAAATGATGATGTGATGCATGTATTACGGGAGCCAAATCTAAGAGTGAAAGATAGTAATATGACCCAAAAAAAATTTGTGAGATTTTAAAAGTAAAAGATAGTAATACCCGAAAAAAATGTGAGATTGAAAAAGTGAATAGAAGAATAGCCTAAAAGAAAAGGATAACTAATTGGACATCCGGTCAAAAGAATGCAATAATCATATGTTTTTAGACAACGTAACTAGCTGTAACATACTAAATTTGAATAAGCCTCCAATCAATGAAGATTGTTTTAATAGTTATATGTTTTTAAACAACATACCTAATTATAACATGCTAAATTTGAATAAACAGTACTTCCAATTTCTTCAGGTGCAAGGCTCGAATCTGTATCTATTTGTTGTGTGTTACTGAGAAAAATACATGCAAGTACAAATAAATTTGCTACAACTAAATGTCACAAAAATAATAAACAGTAGCTTACTTTCTTTAACCTTATAACATCTTAACCAAGCTCACTTTCTTTAACCTTATAACATCTTAACCTAGACAAAAAAAACATCAAATGTCATTTCACTTGTGTTAGAATTTCATATAAGTTATATAAAAAGCTACTAATAAGACAATATATAAACAGGTGCAAGTAAAGACATTCATGTTTCAACCAATTTTGAACCTAATAGAATCGAACCGTAACAGAAAATGATCCGCCTTAAACCGTACTAAAACATGTCCTATTATCTGACCCTAACCCACTCCTACCAACCTCACTGATCTTGGGACCATCAACACAATAACAAATTAACCAAGTACAAGATACAAAGAATTGGGAAACTTTCTCCAACTCAACTCATAGGTAGATCTATTAAAATCACATTATGACCATATACAAATGAACCACTATTAAAGACCATACAGGCCCATGGCCTAACAGCTTACTGGTGGGCCCAGTGACTTGATATATTTCTTAAAAACACAATGTCAAGAACTTGTAAATCAGCCATAGGTGATCAACCTCCCTATATTGTTACATAGGTTTAAAAGCCAATATCAACATTTGCACATGGAGAATCAAAAGACCATTCCATCAACTTGTTTGAAGATTTTAATAATCACAAAAATGGTATAACATGGAAATTGTTTGTTTATTCTCATACAATTTCACATGTATATAACTCATATTGTTATGTCTATGATAAGAAAGTAAATTTCACCAAGTAAATATGGAGTAACATCATGTATCTATGCCTTTTTTTTTATAGTTGCAATATTTAACCACACACAATGTGATACCATATATAGAAGATGGTAAAATATCAGGATACAGTGACAAAAGTAGTACTAGCATCTTTCCCTAATATACATGGAATAGGGTAAATGATGTGGATAAAGAGTCACTAGCAGTAGCAGCATAGAAGCAAATATAACAAGTGAACCTTATTTTGATATTTTTCTTTTTTGTAAAACTACAGTCTCTAAGCGAGCCTATCCAGTCACCCATTTTGACCCGAAATAGATCAATATTTTTCAAAATGATCCGTTTTAACACAGACTTATCTTACCCTTCTGTTTTGCTAGGCTTACTAATGTGTTACATATGCTCTTTTTCTATGAGGTACATGCAAGAAAACGGCATGGAAAAGTCATAGTGCATATGCATATCACTATCACACGAAAAAAATAAGTAACCTTGCTAGTTGCTACCCACCCATTATAAGTTGATAAGCATGAAACTCACACCCACCATCAACATATAACAACAGTTTCATAGTAAACACACTCTAGCTAAGTTTAAATTTTCAAACACCATGCCCATCATCAACTTCACTTTAAACAATCTCCCACAATACAACACGCATTCCACCTTTGATTTCGAAGCAAAGTTTCTATTATCAACCTTACTCATCACATGCCTTCTTCTATTAGGATTCTACATGATCAAAAGAACTTCATGTAGGGTTTACTTAATAGACTTTGCATGTTACAAGCCTCCAGACACTCAAAAGTGCACAAAAGAGTACATGATCAAGAAAGCCAGACACAGTGGATACTTCTCAGAACCAATACTGGATTTCATGAAGAAGGTGTTTGGGAAATCAGGGCTTGGTGACTCAACCTATTTATCAGAGGTTTATCTGAAACAAGTTACAGACTTTTGCATGAAGGAATCAAGAAGAGAGATGGAGATGTCGGTTTTTGGGTCGATTGACACGTTGTTGGAGAAGACAGGTGTGAGATGTGAGGACATTGGGATATTGGTGGTGAATTGTTGTATCTATAACACTATGCCATCTCTTTCTAGCATGATTGTGAACAAATATAAGCTTAAAGATGGGATCATCAGCTATAATCTTGTTGGGATGGGGTGCAGTGCAGGTCTCATGGCTATTGGCCTTGCTGAACAGCTCCTACAGGTTAGAGTGTGTGTGTGTAGTTCTTTGTTTGATTGATCATGTGTTCAAAAACAGTTAAAACCCTCCAACTGTCAAATCGGAGCTAAATCAGCCGTTTTAGAAACAATTTTTTTTTTTTTTAAACTAGTTGGCTCGACGAGCTGGCTCGGTTTTTAACAAACCGCGCACAAGCTCAACATTTCAACTTGCCAAACTTGTTAGTGTATGTGTGGTTTTTTGTTTGATTGATCATGTGCTCAAAAACAGTTAAAACCTTCCAACTGTCATATCGGAGCTAAATCGGCCGTTTTAGTAGCTAAAATGAAAAAATATATATATACTGGCTCAACGAGCTGGCTCGGTTTTTAACAAGCCGCACACAAGCTCAACATTTCGGCTTGTAAAACTAAAAGAGCCGGCTCCGAGCCGAGCTGGAGCCCAACCTGGCTGACTCAGTTTTTAACGAACCAAGCACAAACTCAACATTTCAGCTTGTCAAACTAAACGAGCCGACAGCTCTCATCACTTTGTAAACAAGCCGAGCACGAGCCCAACCTGACTGGCTCGGTTTTTAACGAGCCGAGAACAAACTCAACATTCAGCTTGTCAAACTATACGAGCCGAGCACGAGCCCAACTTTACTGGCTCGTCAAAGACGAGCCAAGCACAAACTCAACATTCAGCTTGTCAAACTAAACGAGCTGAGCTCAAACAGCTGGGCTCAAAACTCGGCTTGTTTACAGAATCAAAATTAATCCCTAAATGCACATAACAATGATGAAAAACTGTTGAAATTTCACAGGCGAATCAGGATTCATATGCATTAGTAATGAGTGCCGAAAGCATTACCGAGAACTGTTACCTCGGAGACGACCGTTCCAAATTCCTCACCAACTGCCTCTTCCGCGTCGGCGGCGCCGCGATCCTCCTCTCAAACCGCCGCTCCGACCGCCGGACCTGCAAATACGAACTCCTCCACACCGTCCACACAAACGAAGCACATTCCGACCTCTCCTACAACTGCATCATCCAGGAAGAAGACTCCGCCGGACGAATCGGCATCACCGTCACCAAAAACCTCTTCAAAGCCGCCTCCACCGTCGTCACATCAAACGTCACCGCCCTCGGCAACCTAATCCTCCCGCCGTCTGAAAAGCTCACCTACCTCGCAAACTCCGTCGCGAGAAAACTCCGGCCGACGGCGAACATCCGTCCGTACGTCCCGAACTACAGCCGCGCCGTCGAACACTTCCTCCCGCACGTCGGAGGCAAGCCGGTGCTCGACGAGTTGCAGAAGAACCTAGGGTTTGATGAAGTAGCCATGGAAGCTTCTAGAATGACGTTATACAGATTCGGAAACACGTCTAGCAGCTCTGTGTGGTATGAGCTGGCGTATTCGGAGGCGAAGGGTCGGGTTAAGAAAGGGGACCGGGTTTGGCAGATGGCGTTCGGGTCGGGTTTTAAGTGTAGCAGTGTGGTGTGGCGGGCGAGGAGGACCGTTGATTATGATGAGGTGAATCCGTGGACGGGTGAGATTGATGGGTTCCCGGTTCACGTGGATTATGATGATGGACCGTTGCCTTTTTTCGAGTCAAAATAGATAAAGTTAAAGAAATATTTCATGATTTATGATTATCAGCGTGTTAATGTACTTTTATGTATAATTGATATATTTATGATGTTGTGCTATGTTATAAAGTTTGTATTATTGTTAGTTTATAATGTTGAATAAATAAACTCTAAAGACTTTGTGGGTGGTTTTGACAATTTAAACAATATTGGAGGCATTTGTGTACTGCGAGCTATTGTTGTAAGTGGATGTTGTAAAACCGATACAATAAAACGTGAATAATCACTTACATGCGTTTTTATGTTAGAGTGTATGTAATGGGATTGTGAGATGGATGAAGTGAGCCATTTGACGTCATTACACGATGAGAACCATTGTGTTGGTGGATGCGTGAGGAGGGGTTCGTGTTCGGGACCGGGTTTGGTGTGCGAGGTGAAGGTAAGAGTGTGATTACAAATGTAGGGCGATAATAACCATCAATGCAACTGTTTTTTGTATTTTCGTTTTATTCACGTTGCACTTTATCATTGCAGTTGTTTTTTATATTTTTTAAATTTACGATGCACTTTATCAATGCAGCTGCTTATACCCACACTATCTCTCGACAACTATCGCAAACACTTTTCTAGTTGAACTTACTTACTTACATCAAAGGGAACATGTTATCGAACATTGATAACACATATGTGTCATCAAACAAAAATGAATACACAAGTTATCAAAAACTAAAATAACAAAAAGATACCTTGAAAACCGGTTATAAGGCTGTGTTTGGCGCACTGGCTGAAAAGCTAGCTGCTAGCTGTTAGCTGATAAATTATAAGCTAGCTGATAAAAAATAACGTTTGGTAAAAACTAGCTGATAAACTAGCTGAAAAATATAAAATGACATAAAAGTTCATGTCATAAATGTAAATAAAGATATTTATTTATAAGTTAGGGAAGAGTAAAGCTGGAAATATTATAAAAGTTAGTTGAAAAGCTAGTTAAAGCTAGTTGAAACGCTACTCCAGCTAGCTTTACCAAACGGAGCTTTTAAAAAAAACTAGCTTATTAAAAAAAAACTATGTTTGGTAACGTAAAAAAACTAGCTTATGACGCGTGAAACAGAAATTAAAACTAGTTTATATAAATATAATATAACTATGATAAAAGGCCCAAATATAAAAATCAAAACCGCTTCGAGATAAAAACCGATTTTAAGAAAACCGGTTTGGTTCGAGTATAAACTGGCGGTTCCCATCGATTTGACATTCTCATTTAGCGAACCGGTTTCAAACCGGGTTGTCTTCAAAACCGATTTGGAACCGGTCTGGAACCGCTTTAGAAACCAGTTTATTATAACTATCCCCTTTTCTAATTCCAATTAACCACTAATCACTTAAATGTTATTAGCCATTATTCTAAAACAAATAGAGGTAGTACATTTTTAGTTCTACTAATACTTGTAACCTTTGGTGTACGTCCAAGTTTTAAAATTTTAGTAATGTACTTTAGCAAACTTTTTTCTTCTTATATCAAGTCTTAAGTTTTTGATTATTTGAGAGAATTAAAAAAAACAAAAAAAATGTTTTTTTACAAACCGGTTCAACCCAAACTGGTTTCAAACTGACCCGATTCAGTTCTATAGGTTTGGGGTTTTGTTGCTTCAAACCGGTTTGTAACCCGAACCGATTTTGTCCAAACCGATTTTGATCAAAGTTGACCAAACCGGTTTTGGTTTACAACCCGAACCGATTTGGAAAAAAACCGGTTTTGTACACCTCTAATATGGGCATTAAACAAGCTATTTCTCATTTAAAAATTTAGGGGCAAATTTTGATGGAAGACGAGGGAAAGGGGAAATTTTTAAAAATCTGATTCTCCCACCTTTTTATAAAAGCAAACAAATTACCCTCTTTTAACTCACAAATCGGCAAACAAGAACTCCCTGAAGAACTAAATCACCATTTTTGCAGGATTTATCTTCAATCATCTTCATTTTAATCTTCTCAGGTTTGTATTTACCATGAATTTATTCGATTATCCTTTCTTAAAGTAGTCCGATTTCGAAACTCCGATGAAAAAACTAGCTCGTTTGATGAAACTTGTATCTTACGATCGATTTTTCAACCATTTTAGCCCTAATTGCACTGATTAATTGATTTGCAGATCGGAAAATGGCGGGAAAAGGTGGGAAGGGTCTTTTGGCCGGAAAAACTACGGCGGCGGCGGCAGCTGCCGCGAACAAGGACAAAGATAAGAAGAGACCTACTTCTCGATCATCTCGTGCTGGTCTTCAGGTTTTCAGCAAAAAGCCCTAATTTTTTAAACGCATTAAATTTTATCAATACTTGAACTAATTCTGTTTTATGTGCATAAATCTGGTTGTGTCCTCTACAATATAAACACTAGATTACAGTTTTCATAACAAAATTCTACCTTTTGATTCGATATTATTTGCTAGTTCATATCATGTTTTGTATTTAGGGCAGAGGGATTTTGTTAAGTTGACATTTTAGATTCAAATTCTTGAAGTATTATGCTGATTAGGTAACTTAATTTGAAACAATATATGTGAAATTGAGTCAATTTAGTACAAGTTTAACTACCTATTTATACTGATTCAACTTGATGAACTCATATTAGAGGTGGTAGTTTTGATTGATTTGATTTGATTTATTATGAAGTTATCAAATTGGGATTATGTTAGTTATAGTATGTAAAATACAAAAAGTAATTAGTCAAATTTGCTAACCTTGTTATAGAAGCAGATTATATTTGAAATAATATAGTTTTTGAACCATTTTCTTGCATTTCTATTTCTTAAAAAAAATCTTTAGATATATGTTTTGGGTTAACTTTTTTTTTTGAACGGCATGTTTTGGGTTAACTGGATTATATTCTTTTCACCTTCTACAGATATTGACCCTTTATCCAACACGTTTGACCTGTCCATTTTCAACATGTAACTTTTCTTGTTACATTAAACAAACTTTTCTTGTTACATTAAATAAACTTTTCTTGTTACATGAAATAAACATTTTCAACATATTCTTTAGATATAATAAGGCTCTAATTCTTCTTGTTACATGAAATAAACTATTCTATGTGTTTTCAAATTCAGTTTCCAGTTGGGAGAATCCACCGCCATCTCAAACTCCGAACATCTGCCAACGGACGAGTAGGAGCCACAGCTGCGGTTTACTCAGCTGCAATACTCGAATATCTAACCGCAGAGGTGCTTGAGTTGGCTGGAAATGCCAGCAAGGATTTGAAAGTGAAGAGGATCACGCCACGTCATCTCCAGTTGGCGATTCGTGGTGACGAAGAACTTGACACGTTGATCAAAGGTACTATTGCTGGTGGTGGTGTCATCCCTCATATTCACAAATCTCTTATCAATAAAACCAGTAAGGAATGAACCAATGTATCCATGATAAGTAGAAAGTCAAAAGAATAGTTTGACTTTTATTGTTGACTTATTTTTAGTTTGACTGTATTCAGGATTTATGTAGGATGGAACATGAGATGACATTTTGATTTGTGTAATGTTATGAAGTTGTAGGGTTAATGGAATGTTTGTGTTAAATCACAGATTTGTTTTAAGATTGTTATTGCTATGATCATTTGACTCTTGAAGTTGCTTATCAGGTTTATAAGTGAATTTTAACTGATAATGGGTATATAAAGGAAAGTTGTTAGTTTTAAGCTTTGGTTTAAGGGTTTATCATTTAGAATTTATATTTTAAGGTTTCATGAGCTGGTTTTAATGTCACTGAAATGAGTTTAATCAGAGTTAGATTCTCGTGATTCTCACAAAACTTAAAACATAAGACTTTTCATTTTAAGTTTTTAACTATACCCCATATGACCATATCCCATATGCGCAATATATACAACGAGATATTTATCCACCCCGCACGTTGTTGCGGGGTTGAATTTGTATACTGAGCGAAAGTAAAAAAATTAAGTGGTATAAAATGTAAAAGTTTAAAAGTCTCGTGGTAAAAGTATAAAACTAAGAAATATATTAAAAGCGAAAGTAGAAAAATTAAAAGTTTCGTGCCCAAAGTAGAAGACAAAAAAATTTAATAAAAAAAAACTTTAAAAGTTAGAGGGTTAAAAAATTGAGTATAAAACGTAAAAATTTAAAAGTTTTGTGGTGAAAGTTTAAAAAAAAAAAAATTTATAGTTAAGTGGTATAAAACGTAAAAGTCTAAAAGTCTTGTGGTGAAAGTATAAAACTATAAAAATATACTAAAAACGAAAGTATAAAAGTTAAAAGTTTTATGGCCAAAGTAGAAGACAATAAAAGTTAAAACAAAAAAAAAGTTTAAATGTTAGAAGATAAAAAAGTTAAGAGGTATAAAACATAAAAGTCTAACAGTCTTGTAGTGAAAGTATGAAACTATAAAAATATACTAAAAACGAAAGTTAAGTGGTATAAAACGTAAAAGTCTAAAAGTCTTGTGGTGAAAGTATAAAAAACTATAAAAATATATACTAAAAGCGAAAGTATAAAAGTTAAAAGTTTTATGGCTAAAATAGAAGACAATAAAAGTTAAAACAAAAAAAAGTTTAAATGTTAGAGGATAAAAAAGTTAAGGGGTATAAAACATAAAAGTTTAACAATCTTGTAGTAAAAGTATAAAACTATAAAAATATACTAAAAACGAAAGTAGAAAAGTTAAAAGTTTCGTGGCCAAAATACAAGATAACAAAACTTAAAATAAAAAAACTTTAAAAGTTAAACGGTACAAAACGTAAGAGTATGAAACAAAGTGGCCAAACTATGAAAACTAAAAGGTTATTATTTCGTTAAAAAAAAAACAAATTGTAAAAGTTTAAGGGTAGAAAGCGTCAAAACACTAAAGTCACATGACCAAAATTTTAAAAACTAAAAATTAACTATTCATCCATGAAATTTCGTTGTATAATATAATAATATTCAATTGGGCCAATTTATTGAACTTGTCCATCACTTTAGAACACAATTTTATGAGCCAAGTTATACTAAGCTAGGCCCAAGTACTTTACACGAGGATCGATCAGACAAAATGCACAAACCAGTTTTTGAGATTAAAATAATTTGATTCTAAAACCGGATCAAATGAAGACGATAATTTTGATCCAATATGGTTTGGTTTAGGAACCGATTTCCATTTCAAAATATCCGGACCGGCCTAATCAGGCATCAGTCTTGGATGTGTTTGTTGAAAAAACAATTTTATAAAACAACTAGCTTATTCGTGCATAATCGGTTATTTTCAGTAACCGATTAGTGTTGGTAGCAATATCGATTAGAGGTCAAATTGTCAAAACCAGTTAGGTTAGTAACCAGTTATGACTAGATGAAATCCCTAACCTAAGTAACTGGGTAGGTTAGTAACCTAACGAGGATTATAACCACTAACCGGTTTGTAGCTAGTTAAAAAATACTAATCGAGTAACATTCATTTTTATTTAATTTTAAGGGTTTGTATATATATATATATATATATATATATATATATATATATATATATATATATATATATAGGGTAAGGATCCTGCGAAAACTCTTTTTTTTTGCGAGAACCTAAAAACTAACACAAAACCTTCATAACTTTTACATACGTTAATATTTTTCTAGGAAACTTGCACCAAAAATCTTAAAATTCTATTGTCTTTGATTCTGGAAAAGAAATTGATATTTCGGAAAAAAAAAAAATAGTGCACATGTGTATTATTAGTGCACATGTGCACCATTTTCATTAGTACTACACAAATAAGAATTGTCATGCGAAAACATATTGTTTAGGTTAAAAACATTTAAAAAAACTAAAATATTCATAGAACTAATGATAATTCTACATATGCACTATAACTATTAGTTATAGTGCACATGTGTAGCATAAAATTTAAAAAATTTTAAAACGTTAAATATATTTTCAGAGTTAAAGATAACACAATTATAAGATTTATGGTGCAATTTTTCTTTTAAAATATTAATGTATACGACACGTATAAAGTGCTTTATTATTAGTGCACATGTGCACTAATAAAAAACCACGAAAAACTAACAAAATTATAACGCATTTGATGCGATTTTTCTAAAAAAACATTAACGCATACTATATGTATGAGTTTTATTATTAGTGCACATGTGCACTAATAAAAAAACGACGAAACGTTAAAGTTTTTTTTAATTTTTTCCAGAATCAAAGAACTCATAATTCTAAGGTTTTTGGTGCAAATTTTTTTTTAAAAATATGATCGTATGAACAAGTTATGAAGGTTTTAGTATTAGTTTTTAGGTTTTCGCAAAAAGATGTGGTTTTTTACATGATCCTTACCCTATATATATATATATATATATATATATATATATATATATATATATATGTATTAGTGTATGTGTTATAGCAAACTAACCTCCGACTATAGTTGAAACGTATATATAAAATTCATATAAAATAACAAGTAAACAATTTCAAAAATCTTTTCAATTCATAAGATTGAATTCAAAACTAAACGTTTACAAGTAAATAGACACAAATAGGTAAAAAGCTATGCCGCTAAATCTTTTTATATATAAAAAACAAAATCGTTTAAAAGCTATATATTTATAAATCTTGACGTCATAATATTACTATCAAGACACGTTGAATCTCTAATGATTTTTAGACAGGTATAGAATAGAAAATATAATTATCGTTTTCTAACTAAACAACAGTAACAACATCATTGAAGGATGTAAATCCTTTTGGTTTTAATATTAAAATAATGTTGGGACCATTTTCCTGTATACTTGTTATTCTGCTTGCATTATTTCATGAGCTGGTAAGTTGAAAATTTGTCTGCCAAAAAATGATGTGTTTGTTTTAAGGGACCACATCAGGTACAAGTCACGCGCATATTACACCTACTTCAAAAGTATTCTTAGCTTATCCGGTTTACTAGGGGACTCACTTTGTGAGTCAAAATTTTGTCGTGAAACATCCATTGGTGCGTGAGTGGTGGTACGTAGGAATTGTATGCGTGACAGAATTCACTACACTCATACTTCATGCCCAAAGTAAAAATAAACCAAACACTTATATATATACACACTTGTAGGAAATCTCCATAATGTTATAGAAACGATAATTTACAACACCGTATCAATTTCTATTATTATTCAATGTCAATAAGTCCTCTATAAAGAATATATATGCATGTGCTTCAATTGATAAGCCACATGACGATCTCAAAACAACTCTTTTAAAAGGGTTATTGGCTTCAAATAATCATAACTATCACCTTTTGGCCAATATCATTCCCAACTAACGAATTTTCCTCTGTCACTCTCAATTATCGACATATTTTCCTCCACCACTCCCTCCGTTAATTTTCTTTAACCCTGTTAGTCATCTGCCTACGTGGCCATAAGCCACGTAGACATCCACATAATCATTTTATGCCATGTAGGACAGCCATATCGGCAGATGACTAACGGAGTTAAAGAAAATTAACGGAGGGAGTGGTGGAGGAAACTATGTTGATAGTTGGGAGTGCCAGAAGGAAATTCGTTTATTAGGTGTTATTGGCCAAAAAATGAAAGTTAGGATTATTTGAAGCCAATAACCCCTTTTAAAAACATAAAATTACAAATCCTCTAGTAAATTACGAAACATTAAAAGTTGAGTGTGCTTTACTATAACATACCAAAATAAAAAGTAATTCAGACGTATTAGAGTAATTTACTACATTGTTGTATTCAGAAGTATATACAACACTTCAAAGATAATTATTACATCGCTTCTTGTAAAAACAGTATAAACGTAACCCGACCCATTAAGTGCTTACCATTACGATCTTCCCAACAACATCTATAACACATTTAATAAAAAAGAAATAAAACATGTTAAAATTATATTATATTTACTCATAATATATTTCTAGGACTTCCTGTCGTATTAAACATTTCAGTAGTAGGCACAAATAGATACATTGAAAATCCTCTTGAAATCGTAAACATTAACGAAGTTAGTTGCATGTTTTCTATGATAACATTAATTTGCATACTTCGGGTACTCAAATATGGTATTTGAATTTTTCTATTTGGATATGAGACAAAGCAAATATACCTCCGACGATCTTCAATAAAATATGGGTGATGAGACATAAAGTGACAGTAAGATTTCTAGCCATTTTGTAATTTCAATACTTTGTAATTCAATACTTTGTAATTCGTCATCTACGTGACTACTTTGGTGTAAAACAATGGTGCTATTCTCCTAGTTAATGAATGCTGGAAATTTAAAGTTCAAATTTTTACTAACCATATAATAAGTAGGTTACTAACCAATGCTGGAAATTAAAAAAAAAAAAAAAAAAAAAACCGGAACCGAACCAGAACCGAAAAGAACCGAAAAAAACCGAACCGAAAAGAACCGGAACCGTTTGGTTTTTATTTTCGAGAACCGAAAGTTTCGGTTTTCGGTTCGGTTCGAGCAAAAAACCGAACCGAACCGAACCATGCTCACCCCTAGGGACCAACCTACTCCGCTGAAGCGTTTCACCGATATTTTTCGTATGATACGGTCACTATTTTTTAGACTAGTGGATGATCTTGAGAGGAAAGTGATGTGGTTTCAACAAAAGGTGGATACTATGGGTAGAATTGGTTTTACCGCTTTGCAAAAGTGCACCGCCACCTTCGTCAAATGGTGTACAGTTCGTTCGAGGATTAATTTGACAAGTATTTGAAAATGTACGATCATACGACGAGGTCTTGCATGCAAAAGTTTTCTAAAGGCGTACAAGAGAGGTATAGGAGAAAATATTTAAGAAAATTAACCGCAAGTGACACTCAACAATTGTACGAGTTCCATAAAAATAGATGGGGTTTTCAGGGATGCTTGGTAGCATTGATTGCACACATTGGGAGTGGTACAATTGCCCGATTGCGTGGAGAGCTCAGTTTATGCGTGGTGATCACAACCATCCTTCTATTATGCTTGAAGTCGTTGCTTCAAATGACATTTAGTTTTGGCATGCACATTTTGGTGTCGTGGGGGGTCCAACAACGACATAAATTTTTGGATCAATCACCGATTTGGGACCATATCATAGAGGGACGTGAGCCTTACTCCTCATTTGAATTACGGCGAGTGACATACAGGCGTGGATATTATCTGGAAGATGTAATTTATCCCAAATATTCCATCATAGTCGAATCTTTTACTTGTCCCGAGGGTGTGATAGGTAAAACTTACAAAACAGCTCACGATGCCGCTATGAATGATATTGAACAATTTTTTGGCGTTTGAAGAGTAAATGGCATATTATTACGCATTCGGCATGACAAGGACATCAAAATAATATAGAGAACGTGATGTATGCTTGTGTAATTTTACACGATATGATTCTTGAGGATGAGGTAAATGTGATTTGCGAATTTAACGAGACGAAATTGGATATATACGACCTATGAGCCGCTTCACGAAGACCAATACGAGCTAAATGTATGAAAATACGAAACGAGAGATCCATAACTAACTTAAAGTTCATTTGATTGAGGATATTTACCAGTGTTCATTGGAGTAGTTGTATTTTTTGTTTTTTTTTTGTTTGATGTAATGTTATTTCATAGAATTAATAATACTAAGGTACAAGTCGTAATGCATAGCAAATGCATGTGAGCACTGAAATTGGCAGAAGGGTTGTACCCTTTTGAAAAGGCAAAGACTGTAACACCCAAGGCCAGATTCATATTCTTCAATTAGTTTTATGAAGTAAATTATCTGAACTAGTGGGGTATGATCCATAAATAAATATTCAGTTTTCTACAAAGGTACAACTGAGATAGGGTCCAATTTTCATACAGGCCCATTTAAAGCCCATTATTGAAATGAGAATTAAAGAGAATAGTCACATCTTGTCCAATGGCCATTTCAGAGAGATGTTCATCCACACAAAATGGAAACGAAATGGGGAAATAGAAAGATGAAAGAATTTAACACTTGTATGGGTACAAAATTCTTTAGGATAATCATTTTTTACCCCTCCAACTATAAAAGCTTTAAAGTTTGAGGGGACGTTACCAGATAAGTAAATTTTAACATTTGTGTAATTTGAAACTGATGGCCCGTTTGATTAGCAGACAAATTTTAAGTTATCATTATTTATAGAGTAAATTACATATTTTATCCTTTAACTTTATCCATTTTTCAACTTTTGTCCTTTATCTTTTTTTGTTACACTCTCTGTCCTTTAACTTTTTTTTTCTTTCACCTTTTGTCCTTTTTAACGAATTCCGTTAAAATCCACCGTTAAGTCAAGGGTATTTTTGTCTTTTTACTTTTTAGGGTAGAAAATATTACATATTTTGTCCTTTAACTTTGCATGTTTTGCAATTTTTATCCTTTATCTTTTTTTGTTACATTTTCTATCCTTTAACTTTTTTATTCTCTCACCTTTTGTCCTTTTTAAAAGATTCTGTTAAAATTCACTGTTAAGTCAAGAGTATTTTTGTTTTTTTTTTTACTTTTTATGGGTATTTATTGTACTTAAATAAAGAAGGAGGGTGTGTTATGTAAATCTGTATTTTTTCCCTCTCATCTCCGAGCCCTCTCTGCCCCGACAAAACCTCCGACGACCCTCCACCGTCTCCTCGCCAAACGTTGGCGGTCACCAGGCCACCTGCTTCACCGACGGCCACCCCTGACAAACCCGATGTCAGGTCGATGGGAGGTCGTCGGAGGGTCGTCGACAGTGTTCGATGGGATGTCTTCGGCCGACCGACAGTGGGGGTGAGGTTTTCACCGGTGATGGTTTAAGGTTAGGGTGGGGGTTGGGTGATAAGGAAAAAAAATACAGATTTACATAACACATCTGTCCTCTTTATTTAAGTATAATAAATACCCTTAAAAAGTAAAATGATAAAAATACCCTTGACTTAACGGTGGATTTTAATATAATCTATTAAAAAGGACAAAAGATGAAGGAATAAAAAAGTTAAAGGATAGAGAATGTAACAAAAAAAAGATAAAAGATAAGAATGGCAAAATAAGAAAAGTTAAATGACAAAATATATAATTTTTTCTACTTTAAAAAGTAAAAAGTCAAAAATACCCTTGACTTAACGGTGGATTTTAACGGAATCCGTTAAAAAGGACAAAAGGTGAAAGAAAAAAAAAGTTAAAGGACAAAGAGTGTAGCAAAAAAAGATAAAGGACAAAAGTTGAAAAATGGGTAAAGTTAAAGGAAAAAATATGTAATTTACTTTTATTTATATGATTAGACTCACCCTAAACAAAAGGTCTAAAACGTCAGGTTTAGATACATCCAAGCACTAAAATACTTACCATGGTAAAAAAAAAAATTCTAAATTCACCATTACTTATAAAGATTTTTATATGTTTCCTAATAAATATATCTACAAAAATACTTATTTTGAAATGGGTTAATTAGAATTTTCCAACTTAAATCAAAAGGTCCCATCACTGAACTGAAACATGTGTTTTGGACTTTTGTCAGTTAGAATGGTACTGGACTATTTCTGAACCAATGTGATTTTTTCTTTTTAGTTGAGTTATAATGCAAATGTGCGTTGATTTAAGAGCACAAATTTGTTCTCACAAGTTCAGCAGGTATGTCATACAATTTAAATAAATAGAATAAAAACTATTTTAATAAAAAAAACATTAAATTAAAAAAACAAAAAGACACCTAAAAATCACAACTACTCTAACAAACGCTCATAAATATCCAAATCAAATAGGTTTTTAGGCCATCCGTAGTGGGCCCGAAGAAGGCCTAATTGCGCAACAACACCTTCACCAGGAACGTTATGGGGCAAAATTTTGTTTCAGCGTTATCTCCACAGTGCCTCTCCTCTCTTCTCTTATTGGTTGATTTTCCTTTCTTTTTTTTATTGGCTAGATTGATTTAAATGATATTTTTCTAAATAAAATGATATAATTATGTAATAATTAGATGGGCGTTGTGGGGCTCCATTACTACACCACTTTTAGTCATGGAGTCTCTTGGTGACTAGGATGACACGTATCGTAAAACGTCCAATACAGGAACTCCATAACTACGGATAGCCTTAGATGGTTATGGATCTCGCGGTTTCGTAATTTCATATATTTAACTCGCTTTGGTCCTTGTGAAGCGTATTTCCACACGTTTAGTTCGGTTATGGACTCTAAGTTGCGTATTTACATACTTTAAACTCATTTATTATTATTATCTTTGATTAAGCATAGCTCTGATTCTATAATATTTTACTAGGGCTAAATATAGATTTATAATATTAGATAAATACAAAGAAAAATATAATGATCAAGAAATTTGAAAATTATGATTGATGTAAAATTCTCATAATATATTAAATAATAATTTAATACATTTAAAAAACTTATTATGTTGGCCAAGTTGTTGATTATTCCAAAAAAAAAACTAAAATTATTAAGTAATTAATCAAATCTACATTAGTTTTATCAAAATTTTAAAATAAAATTATAGTTTTGATAAAATTGGTAATTATCTTAATTGATAATTTACTAAATTAGTAATTCAATGTGAGCTTGACATGTGGCGTAGTGATGTGGACTCTTTATAAATGAGACATGTGGCATAATTTTTATTTCTTTATTAGGATTAAGATAAGATATATATGATTAAGTATTTAATTTTTTTATTATAAGCTTTGATTTATACTTAAGTTCACCTTGAGCTCGTTGACCGGTCAAGCTTTTAACAAGCTGATATAATAACTTTCATTTCTATCTTCATGAAAATTACAAATCAACTCATATATTTATATATGCAAACTTTGTAGAGTTACGGGTTATAATATGGAGTTTCGAGTATGGATGACAATCGAAGCACGATACGAAAGTGATCGGGTTTTGAGTTCGCATATTTAATTCGTTTAAAAAACCGGACCGTATTCAGGTTGACCTATATAACATGTTTAGTTAAATAGGTCAATTCGTCAACCTGTCTCTGGTAAAACATATTGATCCACAAACTCATTTCTGACTAGTTGTTGACTCATATAACCAATTTTCTTACAACTCACGAACTTGATTAATACTTCAACAACTTGGTTATTACCCTCCAACATATTTGACACGTTTAGATAAACGGGTTAAATGGGTCATTTCAGCCATTCAAGCTTGGGTGAATATTTTTGACACATATAAAAATATGGGGTGGGTTGGGTTGAACAATTCAACTCGTAACCCGTTAATCCGTCAACCCAACATGAAGAGCACCCTTAGTTACATTTTTGACGCTTTTGCTAGATTATGTGACTAATGTAACTCTATAAATACATGACCATTTCAAAGAAATAGAGGAAGATAATACCTTAAGGCATACTAGTAGATTACCTTCATTCTTTTGTTGAGGCTTGTTTCTTTAACTATTTTCTTTTACCAATTTAATACTTTAAAAACTAACCAAACGAACATAGATAGTAAATCTCATCTTAGTTAAAGAGTCTTACCTTTATAACTTTAAAAATAAAATATGCACTAAATATCTCTTTCTACAAAATGATTGAGTAAACTCAAAGTCTTGTAGTCTCGTGGTATGTTGTTGCTCGAAAAAATTGCTTAAAACAAAATGATTGAGTAGCATTATGAATATTATTCAAGCTTAAAAAGTAAGGAATTTATTAAAATTTATTAAAAACAAAGGACAATAATAGTATGTCTCATTAACTAACACTTGTGCTTTTAAGATTGGTGTGTTGTTTTCTTTCATGTATGATGGAAAGTCACATTACATTGCCTTTCCCAACATCACATGTTACTCACTTTGTCCTTGTTACCCAAATCATGATATTAATTTAATGGCCCACCATACAAGATGTAGAAACCTATAGTCTTAAGATATGGGCTCAGTCAATGGGCTTTTCAGGCCTACAACTTCATTTCTCAGGCATTCCTTGTACTTGTGTCATCACATGGTACACTTTTTGTTTCACCTTATTGTCATTATTGTATCTTTAATTTCTTTGACTAAATGGTAAATAATTCAAGCAAACAAGCCTAAATCATAATTTTCTATAACTTTTTAAATTTTTATTTTAAGTTTAAAACGTGGTGTTGCATGTCGCGTAAATTCTTTGACGAATTAGTCTCAGACTTTGACGTTTGTTACACGCAGATAGCAATATGATATTTGATTTCAGGGTTATACCGACAATTTTTTAAGGTTGACTAAGACCCGAACCGAAGGGTTCCAATATGTATCCCTAATGAGATAAAGATTTGTAGACAAAAAATGGCAGATCGAAGGGTCCAAAACCATGCTTGCGCAAATTCTTTGACAATTTGTCTCAAACTTTGACGTTTGTTACACGCATATAGCAATACAATATTTGATTTTAGGGTTACACGCAAATTCTTTGACGATTAGTCTTAAACTTTGACGTTTGTTATACGCATATAGCAATACGATATTTGATTTCAGGGTTATACCGACATTTTTTTTAAAGGTTGACTAAGACCCGACCCGAAGGGTTCCAATATGTCCATAATGAGATAAAGTTTTGTAGACAAAAATGGCACATCATGGAGGGTCCAAAACCATGTTCTTTATCTTTAAGCCATTCAACCAACCATATGAAAAAGAATGTTACATTGTCATTGCATCAATCCAAAAGAAAAGGAGGTGCTACCTTTTCAAAATATTATTCCATACTTATTTTCATGTGAAAATATCTCTTATTCGACAAGAGAAAATACAAAATTGATTATTTTTCTGTAAATAGTAAGGTTTTGCATCATTTTATACTTATGCATGCTCACTTAACATATTAGCTTTATATACATTTAATAACATAACGTCCTTAAAAACTAAAAAAGTAACAAGTAATGAAACATGTGACATGTTATATACTACGACCAAGTTTTTTCATAAATGTGTAGCTGGAAAAATTATCTACCAAATTGGTGGATTTAAAAAAAATTAGTATCGGCTCAAAAGTATTATACCTTCAACTAAAAGTTTAAGTGTTAATTATACTTTTCCTACAAATAATCTAAAAAATCAAGAAATAAATATTTAATAATTATTAACCTTATAATACTATCGGCGCAAATACCTGGCTTGAAATTTAATATTTATTATAAATAATTAGATTTCAATAATCTTAATTATTACCTATTGGTATATAATAATTTATATTTCCTTTTTTCCTACAATGAACCCATTTTTAATCATGTTGAAAATAAATAGACCACCGTTAAAATAACATTAACTCTGTTAAGAAAATTTCACTTTTTGTTAATTGAGCAGCACGTTGGCGTCTTATTTGACACGTTTTTTTATGTTTATAAGGAAACGTTTTTAGAAAACATACAAACACAAAATTATTATACAACCGGATAAAAATATTTTTTTACATCATCAAAACATATAAAAATCTAAAAAAAAAAACCTTTGTGTTATATTAAGCTCAGTCATAAGGCAAGACTCGTGGCAAATAGTACGTTCAGAAGACCAAAGACTTTGATGAAGTATTCACTCATGTGACCCGTTTAGATACCATCCGGTTATTCATAGCACACATAGCATCAAAGGTTTGGGATTTGCATCATTTGGATGTAAAAACAACGTTCTTAAACATATATATGAAAGAAGAAGTTTTTGTAAGTTAACCGAATGAGTTTGAAAGTCCAAAGCATCCGAACAAAGTCTACAAACTTTCAAATAACCTTATGGATTTAAGCAAGCTCCTCGTGTGCAGAATGATAAACCGAACGAAATACTAAAAGGCGTGAAGTTCCAAAGATGTGTCCAAGAGTAAGTTGTTTACCGAAGAAAGATAGAATTGGATATGATCATAATTGGTGTGTACGTGAACGATTAAATTGTCACGGGTTCAAACAACGCTATCATAGCAAAATTCAAGCAATCAATGGCTAAGAATTTTGAGATGTTCGGTTTAGGCATGCTCAATTTTTATCTAGGAATTGAAGTGCTACTATACATTAAGACAAAGATATGCATATCAAAAAAAGAAGCATACTCAAAGAAAAGTTTGAAGGATGAGGGGATGTCCGATATAGTAATCCAGCAAGTATACCGATGGATCCTAATGTTCGGTTAACCAAAGCAGAATATAAACTGAAATATTGGTATATCAAACTAAGTTTTGGGTTTAATATAAGAGTTCTCATTGTAATTAAGTTTGGCAAATTGGATTTTAATAATTCAAATTATGACCCGTTGGCCGATAATAATCCAAATTATCAGTTTAGCCAACAGTAGTCTCAACTTTCATTTTCGTTATCAAGAGCAATCTCAGTAGCATAAACATCATACATTTACACTTGATTTTCGCTTGTAGTGATGAATCTGTACAAAATAAGGAATCACACAAGCAAAAACAAAACGTAAACACAAGTGTAAATCATGTGTAAGGGGCTGTTTGATAACCACTTACCCAGTCCAGTAAGAGCTTACCAGGGACTGGGTCACTAGTAAGCTTGTTTGATTAGATTGTTAAGTTCCTCGGACCGAATAAGAGCATCGGACCGAGTCCTTCGAATTATTCTCGCTGACCGAATCAATCGACCGAATGACAAAAGAATTGTTTCTTGCATTTCTTTTTTTTTTTTTTAAATAAAATAAAAAAAAATACTCTCATACTTTAAATAAGCATAACTTCTTTAAAACTAGATAAATTTTGAAAATAAGCACACCATTACGCGTGAAATTGAAAAACGATTCAAACTAGATATATATTGATATGCTTTCGGTGAATGTTTGAAAAGTCGAGATGAACACGATGTCGATGATGTTTAATCAAGCGTAACTCCTCCGAAACTGAATGAATCTCGAAAATAAGCACGCCGTTGCGCTCGAAATTAAAAAACGATTCAAACTAGACCTATATTGATATGCTTTCGGTGAATGTTTAAAAATGTTTTTAATACATTAAAAACAAATAGCTATATACATGCATATCCTCAGTCAGCTCTTACCCAGTCAGCTACTATCAAACACCCAAGTTTCAACTAGAGTTTCTTACTCAATCAGCTCTTACTCACTCAGCTCTTACTCAATTTGCTCTTACCCAGTTAGCAACTATCAAACAACCCCTAAATGTATGATGTTTCGGGTCTAAAACTGCTTCTGATAACGAAAAAAGAAAATTGAAACTGATGCTGGCTAAACTGATAGTTTTGATGTTTATCGGCCAATAGGTTATAGTTTGAATTATTAAAATCCAATTTTTGAGTTATTTTCTCAAGGTATAATACAAAGAAACTTTGCCTAAAATTGTGAGTTGTTTACGGTTTTTGATATCCATTCTTGACTAAATTAAAATAAATACTTATTTCATCACAAATTCACAATCATAGCAAATCCACTACCTCCCATTTTATGCTTCCTTCAAATATCATTTTCAGTCCCTCAATTTACAGTGAGATTCCAACAGTGACCGTTATACAATGGTCCAAAAACTCCCCCACTGACACATCCTTTTCCTTTTATACTTCACTACAATTATTATTCTTATTTAACTCAATATCCAAACACACTAATATAAAAATTAAAAAAAAAAAACAAATCTCGTAAAACATACCTGACTTTATAAAATAAAAATAAAAATAAAAAGAGCGGGAAAATTAAACTAAACAGATTCTTCCTGCCTGCCCACTTATTTTAAAAATTAAAAAACTAATTTCCTACGAGGCGCGAAGAACGTAGTTTTCCCCCCAGCAAAGTCAGCGAGATCTCGGATTGTTTCGCTCACCAGATCTTTGAATATCAGCCGTTCGATGTACAGTACGGCCTCTGATACCTCCACCACCTGATCCCCCCAGCCATTTTTTCCGGCGAGGTCTTTTTCCAGAACCGTACAGATCAGATCCAACAAACTTTCCGCCGTTTCCGGTTCACGAAACGTCTTGAACTCCAAACAGATTTGCTTAACGGAGCTGCCGGATTCCGTTAACGAGTTAACGGAATTCCACGGCGGTAGTTCTCCGTTTCGGTCCACGATTTCGGCCACGAAGTCGAACACGAGTTTTCGTCGGAGTTTTGAAGTTTTTGTCGAATCGTATTGCTGCTTTTCGAGGTATAAGAAGACGCTATTGTCGTCCGGTAGGTATTTCGATGCTCGGAGGATTTCCGAGATGTATTTGAAATCGGAGTCGTCGGATATGAACTCGTCGTCTTTCGGTGATGTCGCCGGAGAAATAATCGAGCGCCAAATGTCGTCTTCCAGATCAATGGTAAGATCTGTGAGGTAATAGACAAATAGCAGATATGAATCAGTTAATTGAATTGAGTAAAAAACAACAAATTTATAAGAAACTAGATTATATACCCGTGAGTTTAAAACAAGCTTTGAACTGGACGGTTTGACCGGGACGTATTTCATTTAGTCTAATTCTGAGTTAATTTCTGACATGGCGGTTTTTACGGTATAACTAGCCAAAACCTGAACCAGACCGCTATTTAAACCAGTTTTTAAAATTTAACAAGGCACTCAAGGTAAATGACGAACTTGATGTATACAAGTATACAACACTCCAATGTATTTTGTTCTGGATAAATATTGTTTGATTAAAACCTATATTGATATTTTTTGTAAAATTTAATTTATTTAATACTTTTTATTGAAGTTTTTCTTAACATTTGTCGTTTTTTAAAGTCTATAAAATGTATATTTTAAATTTTTTTGGCTAATATTATATATATATCGAAGGTTTAAATTACAGCAAAGTGGTAGGTAAACGAAAAAAAAAAGTGCCGTAACCCCCATTTGAGTAGCATAAGTTTATAGATTTGAAGAGTCAAATTTTGTTTAACCTTTCGGATCAACCCGAGTAAACCGACTAACCGTTTTTACACATGTCCAATCCGCTTTTAAAACATTGAGTAAAACAACAAATTCATAAGGCTATCCGTAATGGGGCGTTATGGGGCAAAAAATTGTAATATGGCGCCCCATATAACGCCCCGCACCGCCCCCCGGGGCGCCATGTTAGCTTTGGAGGTCAAAGGCGCCATGTTCATGGCGCCGGTGCAACTCACATGTTTTTTTTTGTTTTTTTTTTCTTTTTTCCTATTGGTACACCTCATATCTCATAACCCCCATCCTCATAACCCCCCACTACACCCCTTACCTCATAACCCCCCATTTTCACGTCATCCGCCACATGGCGCATAACCCCCCACCCGAGGCTCCATCCACTACGGATAGCCTAAGAGCCTAGCATTACTAATTTTGAAAAAACTGATTTCAATCAGTCTGTGCCTAAAATTTCACTGACATTTGATCTACGCACATTGAATAAAATTTTGACTTTACGAAGCCGTCGGCAGAGTGCCGACGATAGCCACCTGTCGGACTGCAACCGTCGGCACATATTAACTTCTGCTCCTTTAGTCTGCTAACATAGGCCTATTGCATTTACTATTTTTTGTGTACTGATTTCGTGATGTCATTGTTATGAAAGCAAAGAAGAATAATAAAAAACAGAAATATTGTTTGTTAAGCTCAGCCAATTAGATTTCGCCACGTCAGAGACTTGGACAAACCGAAGTCCACGTGGAAACGTCATGTTAACGCAATGAAGATTTGTTTTCTGAAATTTTAGCATCTGAGAGTTTGTGTGTTTATGTGTGTACCTTTGAAATCAATGCTGCGTTTCATCACAGGTGACGGAGATGACGATCCATCTTTGTCAAACGCCGAGTCGAGAACGGAAACTGGACTCGGTAAAACTGAGTTGAAACTCGTGAGTGACTCGTTGATGCTGTTCATCTCGGATATACTATGGAGCAATTTGTCGCATCTCGCTAGCAGGCTTTTTCCTTCTCTGTTTTCATCCATTTTCGTTCTCTGTAAATCAGTGGAAATTAAGATTTTAAAATGTTAAATGTAATGAAACAATGAGAAAAACTAACGATGGAGATTTTGGATGATGAAATGTTTATATACCTCTGGATCGGACTGAGAAGTAGTGCTGCCGGAGCTTTCGGAAAAGGATGAAGATTCGTCCTCGGGACGAAAGTTTCCAGTGACCTTTTTGTTCGAATAAGAATAAGCTGATTCCGTCGTCGGTCTTCTGCTTCGCGGAGACCGAGAAGCAGGAGACCGATTAGTGACGGAATTATAGTCGGATCCGCTCCTTTTCGGAGTAAGTTTTGGCGAATTGATCGGAGAGGTTCTTCGTGATTCTGACGAATCATGAAATCTCCTCTCCGTTTCAATGGTTAACGGCTTTCTTTTAACAACGCCATTACCATTTTTCGAGCTGTTTTCAATCCTGGAAACAGTAGGAGTAAGGGAGGAGTTCGAGTTTCTGCCTCTAACCGAACTCCTCCCGCTCCGATCCGGAACTCCGCGGTCCTTTCTAGGACTCGCGGTCGGTGAAAACTCGCTAGAAGATCTATTGCGTCCTCCGAAATCGTTTCTGAAACTCGGATTCGGATTCGGAGACCTCCATGGCTTCATAACGACTATGTTTGGATCATCAGTTAAAAAACTCGGATCATAAACGAAGTTCCGCCCGCCATCCCTGCTTAGAGGCTTATTGTTACAATGCAACAGTCCTTTGAACTGCAAAGCCTCCAGAATATGCTTCAATGTTTCCAGATCCTTCGACTGTTCGTCGATCCCTCTCAACTTTAAGTTGTAGTCGGAATCTCCATACATCGGCGCCGGAGACGGCTTCGGCTCCGGGAAGATATCTCCGGAATCAAAAAAGCTTCTTCTCTGCTGTGGTGACCTCCATTGATGTGTTTTCGGAGATTCATTCTTCTGATTTCGTGATGAATATTTCATCGTCTCCGTCACATTGTCTCCCATAATACTATTGCTGTTGATCTGATTTGTCATAACTGGTGGTTTGTTTGTTTGATTCAAAAGTTTTGTTTGAGTATTGTTGCACTCGATGAATCTCGAGTGAAACAAATCTCTGGACACAGCTCTAGATTCCGACGCCGATCGCCGGAGCTCCGGTTTCTTCACGGTGTCCGGCGACGGCGAATCGGAAGAAGGGAGCTGGTCAAGTCCCATAAGTCTGGCAATGACGCTCGGAGAACGCCGTTGCTCGTCAATGGCGTCACTCCCGTTGTTGTTTCCAGCTCGGATCTCTTTGGGACGAAGAGATCCTTTCGAATCCACCGTTGCTCGGCTGTCAAGAGACAGCCTTGGCATTTCCTTGCAAAATTTCCACGAGTTTTTCATTGATCCCTCTTTCATCTCGAATATCGGAAGCGGCAGCGGCGACCTCGGCGGCGTTGTCGTCGGAGCCGCCGGAGACCGCTGGAAACGGTCTGGACTTTCGGCTACTAGTGTAGTAACTGGAGAAGTCGAAGCCGGTGCCTCTACACGCACCGGCTTCGGCTTCTCCATTTCTCTAATCGCCTTCGATTTAACGGATTTAACAGATTTAACGGACTCCGGTGATGCATCCACCGACTGCAATCAAGTGTAAGATTAATTAATTTAAGTGATTTGTTAACTATTTGTTAACTAATTGTTACTAATCATTCAAAATGTAGTTGAAGAAATAAATTGCTGAAACAACTTACAGTGGAAGGAGAAGGAGGGAGGCGTTTGGTGGAGTAGATACGTTTTCCGGCCAAAATCTGTTGGCGATCGAAGATCTGAAGGAAGCCAGACATGCATCCTATCTGTTTCTCTATCTGTTTTTCGAGATTCTGGTCTTGAATCAACCCCGTCATCATTCTCCGGCGAGATTCCGGCACCGGTGAAGTAAAGTCACTCTCTCTCTTTCTCTTTTTCTTTCTCTCAGAAACAGAAATAAGAAACAGGAACACAGACACACGCACACTCTACAATATGACCTTTACTACTTTACATTGATTCATATGCTTTATTTTAAGCTTCTCTCTCACTCAATAGTGTTTGTAGATTTTTTTTGCTTTATCTGTAACTCCCGCTTTCTGCTCATTTAAAGGGAGAGCAACGGGAGTGAGGGGAGACATGGTGGTGGGGTAGGATTAATGGTTGGATTTGTTTATCATCAATTTCTAAAATTGAAAATCTCTACTAGTATTATTTTTTTAAGAAGTCGATATCCTATTCTACTAGAATAAAATTTATGTATTTTTTTTAAGAACGTGCGACCTTTAGTTACCACCTTCCGTTTGATCACTAGACCAAGTACTCATTGACAATAAATTATGAACGGATATGAATACTAACAGACACGTATTCCTACTCAAGGCATGTTATATGGCGGGTTTTGTGTAACATGTTTTTTAGTGTTCTTTTCATCATTTTAAATCGTTGTAAAGGAAAAACAATTAACAAAAAGGTAGATGTAGTGTGGTGCGTAAACTTTTATCTTATATGTTTCATTTTCTTTTCTTCATTTCTTTTAGGCTTTCTTAAATTAAGTTTCACACCTTTGCGTTCAAACAGAAGTTTTTGTTTTTGTTTTGTTTGTTATTTTTATTCAACGTTTTCTTGTATTTATGTTTCTTTATTTTACGCTTTAACAAAGTAATTGTTTTGTGTATAAAAGATATCTCTACGACAATGCACGGACGGTTAAATCTAATTGTATACATTGTTAGGGTTGTGTTATTATAAAAGGGTGATTCGTGTAATAAGTATAAGAAGAATTTAAGGTTATAAGATCTCTTATTAACTTTTTTTTAAATGTTTATAACTTTTATATATGACAATACTTTTAGGGGGAAAAATTATATTATAAAACGAACGTCTTTTGTTATGAGATATACATAAAATATGTAGCCGGAATCCATCAACACATAAGAGTTTGATAAAAATAAATGCAACAAATAATTAAATAAAACCAAGACTAAAGAATCTATTCATCAAAGATACACCTAGAACTCCCCCCCCCCCCCCCCCGGGCCAGCTAAGACCAAGCACCCACCCAAAAAGGGACCCAACGAAGGATCATCACAGAAGCGAGAGGAACAAGTCACTCAAATCATGTCTGATTGTTGCTTCTCAGGTATGTCTGCTTCTCAGGTCTGTCTTGGCATGCCTCTGCTTTTCTTTCCCGCAACTATGAGAGTCCCCGCACTCTTTACTAGTGCCAACAACTGCCTCCCCCATACATGCCGATATAGTTATCACTTCTCACTCTGGTGGGTTGTTACAGGGACAATATCCCCCTTGTAGCGCTTTAACGCGTTGTTATGTGTGCAAGTTAGTTCATGTTGTTTCACATTGTGTTGCTCATCCAGTTTTGCTACTGCTCTCTTTAGATCTAGACGTGATGGTTCAAAAAACATATTATAGATATAATTCAGTTGGATTAACCCGATCGACTTTGATTTCTACATTAACACTATTCATGAGACTCGAACTCATAACCACACGTTTAAAAGACTAAAAAAATTGTTTAGAGAACCAAAAGTAATTGGTTTCATTGTAGATTAATTTTTAATCTTTTATACTTATTTTCTGTTTAACAATGTCACATGACATAAAAATATTGAATGATAAACCTTTATATTAGTCGGGAAATATTAAAATCACCATAATTTTGAAATATTTAATTATTTATAGGCATCAATCATATTAATTATTAACAGGCATCAATCGTAATAAATAGATCGATTGAGACAAGCTTTTATTTCTTTGTAACCAGGAAGCAACATATTTTGCGATTTTGTCAGCTATGAGAACAGCCTAAAAACACGGGTAAAAATTTCTACCCGAAAACAAGAGAAGTGACTTCATCAAATAAATTACATGGAAATTCGATGAATATGTTAAACGCATGTTATTCTTTAAGTCATATGATTTGGGCTGTAAACGAGCCCAACTCAAAACTAAACGAGTCAGCTCGGCTCGATTTGGCTCATAAAATATTTACTATGTGACGTGTGCAAACGTGTCAAGCTCTAGACTCGAGTTGGTTTGGTGTAAGTCTAGGTGAGCTCGAGCTTGAACTAAACTAGTTTAGATCTTAATTTTTAAAGTTTGAGTTCAGCTTGTGAGAAACTATTCAAGTTTGAGCACAACTTGAGCTTGAACTAAACTCGTTTAGAGCTTAACTTCTAAAGTTTGAGTTCTGTTTGTGAGAAACTATTCAAGTTTGAGCTGAACTTGAGCTCGACTCGTTTATTATTTATTTATAAATATTTATAATTAAATTTGTATATATTTATTACACTTTCTATATATGAAATAAAATATATCGTTTTATTATAATTTTATATATAATGAATTGTACTTATTAATATATAATTTTATAGGGAGATGATCATTTGAGAACCAATTTGATTTGAGAACCAAAAAAACTAATTTGAGCCACAAGTTTATTACATGTATCCCCCCTCCCATGAATTGTAGTGCCCCACCCCCCCCCCCCCCCTGAAATTTGTGGTTGAGATTTAGTTCTCAAAAGTTCTCAAAAGTTCTCAAAATAAAAAGTTCTCATTTGAACCTAACTCTATATATATTTAATATTAAATAAAAATTATATAATTATAAATAAAGAGTTCGTATATGCTCACAACCAGGCTTGAGTTTGATAAGTTAAGTTTGGGATGTTTAAACTTCGTTTGTTCGAGCTTTTTACTATTTGATCTTTAGTAGTTTACGAGTCGCTTTGACTCATTTTTACTACTAGTCATGTATATTACGTGGGACCATGGTCATTGTAAATGAGCTCCCTTATTTGTATCTATATTTTTTCCTCCTTTATTAACTAAAAACTATGATCACCGTCGGTGATGTGGGTTGATGAAAGAATGATTATGAATTTATGATATGAGGTGAAGTAAATAAATTCCAAGTACAATATATAAACGCATAAAGTAACTCAAGTATTTTACCAAACTATGGTATAATTCACTACCCATTTTTGACTATCATATACACACTTTGGCTTTTATTTAGTTTTCAAAAATTTTGCATACACAAACTAGTATGAATTATTTATTAATATATCCTATTAACAATGGACCAACAATGGGGCGCATGTTTCATTAGACCGGATGACACCATACGACTAGTGAAGGGGACAAAACGACAATTACTCTTCATACGAGTTTTATATGGTATTATAACGACTCACATGCAAAGTGTTTATGTATCAAGTCAATGTGTGTATCATAAGTACAAAATATGTTAAATTCTTTTTTATTTAAGTTTTAGAATTGGGAAAAGATACAATACCAATATAATTTGTGACATAAATATATTATAAAACTAATTAGAAATCAAATGAATTAAGCAGGTCAACCCGAAAACTCCCATTAGGTTGACATGAACACTTCTCGTATAGCTAGATGGGTATGTGGATTTGATCTGCAACTGATCCAGCCTATTTATATCAACTAAACAAAACCCGTAAATTTCGTATTAGGTTTATGTCATGTTTTCATACTAGAATAGAAATTTACAATCCTATATTCAATTCACTTGCCTAAATAGGTTATTTCAAAAGTAATTATTTTATCTCATTGAATAAAGATAAAGCATGTTTTCATCTTTATCTCTCCATACCTCACTTTAGCTAAGATTTTAATGTGTATACTTATTTGTTTGTTTGTTATTTGCCTAAATGGCCCGATTAACCGTATTTGTGTTAGCTATTTATTTACCTTGGTTACTTTTCCCCATTTACACTCATTTTCCTATTTAAGGTGGATTACACTAAATTGGAAAGAAAATTGTGAGTTCCAAAGGAAGGAAGAAAAAAGCAATGGAGTCGACAAGGATAACGATGGACTCCATAAAAACAAAAGCAAAAGCTTTCACAAACAACCTTCTATGCTATTTAATCACTTGTCTCTCTATAAATAGATACAATTTATATATATCTCAACATGTGTATGTGTTTGTCTATAAATAAGTCGATCCTTTTTAAATATACAATATAACAATAAGTGATGCTACTATAATGTGTTGTTAGGTGGTTTCTTGATCTCGGATTTGCGACAAACAACCCACAAAAGTAAAAATGACTCGAAACTTGGTTGCGTTGAAAAATGTAGAGAACAGTTTGAGGCGTTTTAGGAGTGCGTGTTTTATGATACTTTGTATCACATTTCCTGAAATATAAGAACTAGTCTAAGTAGACAACTTTATAAGAACTCATCTCAAATTGGGGTATAAAAATTAATTTAAACATCTAGTATATTTGAGTCGTGTGGTGTTGTTGTAATACTAATTTATGTCATAGTTTATTTGATATCAAACTTAGGTTAACACACTTATCATTTTCATGACATATAAAATGTAGTATTAATACCTCTTCAAAATGGGTATGCTCTAATTCATACATAATTTATACTACATATTTAGTGGAGATTAAGTAATAGTCATGCTTTTACGAATCTTGAGTGTGGTATTGTAGTTTTAGTAATTTATGTGATAGTTTATTTGATATCAAAGTTACTAGGTTAACACACTTATGGTTTTCATTAGTGAGGCCTAATATAGAAAATGGTTCTAGTTTTGTTAATGTGCAAAAGATTTTTGTCAACCAATCTCCTACATGTAAAATTAATCAAAGCTTATAATAGCATTCACAATGGATTCGTCAAGTTAGAGGAATCAAAAAATCAAAACTTGAAGAAAGCAGAGGTCATGAGCAACATAATGGTCATGATGTGGCATCTCCCCCTAGCTTCATTTAGGGTTGTAAACGAGCCGAGTCGAGCCGAGCCAGGGTGAACTCGGGCTCGGCTTGTTTAGAAGCCGAGCTCAACTCGTTTATTTTAATGAGCTAAAATATTGAGCTCGAGCTCGGCTCGTTAAAAATCAAGTCGAGTCGAGCCGACTAGTTTATTTTTTAAAATTTATAGTATTTACACATACTGATTTATAACATGAGAAAAAACGTTATTTATTTTTCAATAAAAATATATATTTTATATTAAAAAAAGTATCATATCAGTTTCATATATTATTTCAATATAAGTTTTTAAAGAAAAATACTATAGGAAACTTACAATTTATCTAAAAATATATATTATAAATAATAAACTTATAATTTTTGGGTTTTATATATGTATATATACTAAAATTTGAGCTTAAATTTAAACGATCTAAGCTAGCAAGCCAACGAGCTAACTAGCGAGCGAGCCAACGAGCTAACTAACGAGCGAGCCACGAGCCGAGCTAACCTTAGCTCGGGCTTGGCTCGTTAGGAAACCGAGCCGAGCGGCTCGGCTCGTTTATAATCGAGTCGATTTCGAGCGAGCTAATTTCAAGTTTTTTTTCAAGCAAGCCAAGAGCCGCGAGTTTTTTGAACAGCCCTACCTTCATTCAACCTAGTTAGGTTGGTGGTATCAAGAGGCCACAAAAGACCTTTGTGTCGCTTGCTCGAATCCGCTCTCCTACCGAGTTTTTAAAAACATGTAGGAGATGTTGGAAAAAGTGTGTGTGAATGAGATGTTAATCTCAAAGAAATTTTGGTTCAAGTTTAGGAATGTGGTGTATCCTATCCCACATTGGTGGGGGAACAAAAGTTCTTCTAGTTTATAAGGATAACATCCAAAGCCTTTGATATATCTTATGTCATGTTTTACTCTGGCTTATACCCTCGCGCAGGGGGGGTGCGAATCTTGGCTATTTGAGTCGAAATTCTGAACTCGTGCCCGCGCGACCTGCGGACACGAATGCAGCTCCGAAACACAGGGTTCGTACGAGTCGGGTTTTGCTCGTTACCGGATTGTTTTGAGCAAATTCTAGAAGGGACTTTTTGGCTTCCAAACTGCAAAACCTTTTTGCATTCCAAAACTGATCATTGATGAAGATCATTAAACCGTTTAATGATCATAATTCACATTAATATACATGTATTATATATACACGTTCTTGATCAGATTCGAAGAGAACGAACACACACAAATCAGTAAGAAACACGCATTGCTGCTGCTGTTTTCTTATCATCGATCTCATTGTTGCTGCTGCTGCATTCCGGTTTCGTTTCAGGCAGATCATCTAGTCCGGCAGTACACGCTGCTTCGAACCGGTGTACCCTGGGAACAGGCGGCGAATCTGTTTAAGGGAATTGTGTCAAACACAAGCCCGGTTCCTTCGTTTTCTTGTCTTCTACTTTCAGGGATCGTTCCAGCCTTCAGTTCGTCATCCGGTTCACTGCGTCTTTGGTTCGGTTAGATCGTCAATTTATTTTATATTCTAATATAATACTTTTGTTTGTGCAACGATTGTCATAATCGTTTTACGCATAAATTCCAACAGGAGATTGGTTGAGAAACCAAACCGAGTTGTGACTATGGTTACTAGTTCGATTCCTAACCGTATTCGAGTTGTGAATTCTGTGATAGATATGGTTTGATTTGGTTTTTTTTTAATTTTATTCACACCTCTATAAGTCTATAACCTGGGTAGGCCGGTGGTTAAAAATGAATATTACGAGCAACATAAAGGGGTCATGATGTGGCCTCTTCCTCCCCTACCGTCTTTCAACCTAGGTAGGTCGATAGTATCGAGAGGCCACATTACACCTTTTGTGCCGCTCGTTCGACTCTGCTCGTTTTTATATTTATAAACACATTAGGATGAAATAAAGAAAGTAACAAGATCGTTGGAATTTTGGTGAGTTTGGTTGGGGTGGGGGAATACGAACGCATGACCATGTTTAAAAGCTGGCTGTGTACTAAGTGATGTCAGTCAAAGTCAAACAAACATGTTTGATGTCAGAAAATTGGATGCTTACTTCATCTCATTATGTGGTCCGCTTAAATACTTAATTACAAAAAGATATGCAGATCACTTTTACAATCATGTCTTCTCCTCCTCTCTTTCTTTTTTTTTTTAAATTTTCAAAATCATTAAATTTTTCTTTAATAAAAAAAATTTCCAAGAAAATTCATATTTCAAAATTATAGGATACATAATTGTGAAGTCTTGTGAACAGTGTTATTTTCTGATTGGGTCATATGATTGTTGTTATGCTGTGGTCTAGGTGGTTGTCACATGACATAGTATTTATTATTTATTTTTTATATTTTTTTTGAACGTGACAAATTTATTATAGACGTTGGTATTGAAATGTGTGCCTCATGTAACATAAGTTTTAAGTAATAAGTTCAATATTTTAATCGTTTAGCTTATAATTTTAACATCATTGTGTAAATTCATTTACATTTTCTTTTTTTTTACGTAAGGTTATAGCAGTATGACTTTTTTGTGCACTTGCGTTATCTTAGTGGCAATGCAGGGATAGCAAATCTATTTGAAAACTTCTATAAGGGTACACGATATGTATACCGTGGCAATGCTATTCACGTCGGGAAAATGAGTGGAATGCTTCAGGACTCGATAATTAAACATTAAAAAACACGTCTTACTAGTTTTCTAAATTAGATAAGTTGATCTTTGCAATATGTTTCACGAGACCAGCTCGAAAGGTGTGGTATTCTATAATTTTAAAAGGATATATATTATCGCCCACCTCTTCATCAGTTGGAAGAGTGATCTCATGCTCGGGTGATATTGTACCCCTTTCTATTCTAAGATCATATTTGTAATAATGCAATCGCATTGTATTTATAATCCTGTTATGAAAAACTCTTCGTGCCCACGCGATCTGCGGACACGAATGCAGCTCCAAAAACCTGGTTTTGATGATAATGGCGAAACTATTATCTCGGGTGTATATATATGGCATAGAGTCCGATCAGATGGAGACACACATATTCTTCCTTGGCATAATCGTTCTTCTGCAGACAGATCCCGATGACGTTTCGAGCAAGTTTACAAGTCCGTAGTACGCAGCTTTAAAATCGGTGTACCCTGTGAACAGACAACGAATCTGTTTAAAAAAAATTTGTTAAACACAAGCGCGGTTCCATCTTCCGTCCGCGACTTCCACTCGGTAACCTCGCTATTTCATATGGCAATTCCAAGGTGTAAACTCAATGTTATCTATCATCCAATAAAACTATATTTTTTTCATGTGCGAGATGTATCAAGTTTGTAAGTCGTTAAAAGTCAATTTACACAAATACTTGCTACCATACAACATAATAACCATAATTCTTTGGAAAATTGGCTCATATTAATTCCAGTTATCCTAGTTTAGCCGATAATAATCCTAGTTTTAATTTTTCCCCATAATAATATCAATTATTAACCCATTGGCTTATATTGGATCGTCGTTATCTATACACTAACCTAGTTAGTATAAGAGACTGTTTATGTAATTTCTTAAAATTAAGGGGCTGATTTTTATAATTCGAATAATTCCCAAATTCGAACCTAGTTTCATCTCTTCCCACTCCAGGTTTTTCCCGATTCAACATCGCCTGGTACGTATTAATCTCCATTTACAATTAAAAAAGGTCATACGTTCTATTTGTATGAATTTGTTTTTTTTTTGGAACGACAGTAATGAAATAAAACAAGCTCAAAAAAGAGCAAAATTACAGAACATTAAGAGGGTTTATCATCCAATCATTCCATCTACACGCTGCCTTATTGTTTCTAGATGTAAACCAGGAAAACGAATATAGGACAATTGCATCAAATATACTACCGTTCCTAATTTTTTGGGGTTGAAAGATGTAAAGATTCCGGTTCTTCCACATGAGCCACCACGTTGTGTATAAAATGGTACGCAATGCATCCTTTTTAATTATCGAGCCATAATAATCATCGCAAACTTTTAACAGTGAATGAGGACTACCCGGGGAGAAGCCATCCACTCCTAGCCAAACCTTGATCCGACCCAAAATCTTGGAAAAGAAATCACAATTCCCAAAGATATGGTTCGTCGATTCCACAAAAGAATTGCAAATGGGACAAGAAATGGACCCGATTTCCAACCCCCGTTTAGACAAATCGAGGCGAGTAGGTAACCGGTCCAAAAGCATCCTCCAAACCAATATATTGACTTTCTTCGGCACAGATTTGACCCATCGAGTAGCAGAATCGCCAACCGGGAGATAGACTTTGTCGATATGTTTTCGAAGATGCCTAACAGAGAACTCCATGTCATTATCCAGATTCCACACCCATTTATCCGGAGCGTCCGTAATAGAGAAATCGGATAGTAACAACAATAAAGCTTCAAATTGTTCCTCTTCCGCTCCCCCTCTTAGAGATCTACGCCATTTCCAAGACCAGTTGGTGCCATCAAGATAATCACAAATAACCCCATCTTTATCCACCGAAAGAGCAAACAGTCTTTTAAATTGATCTTGAAGCGGTAAGTCGCCCAACCAAGTATCCTTCCAAAATCTAGTTTCGTTACCATGACCGACTTGTTTTTTAATAACGTTCGCAGGAATCAGGTTCAAGATGTGACTAGACTCGCAAGCTTTGTTTAATTTTTGCCAAGTGCTCGAGAACTTGCATTTATAGAGATCATCAAGACGTGCTCCATGGATGTCTTTGATAACTCAAACCCAAAGAGTATCCCCACCTGTAACAAAACGCCACCTCCATTTATATAAGAGAGCAAGATTCATAGCGTGTAAGCTCCCAATACCAATGCCTCCGTTGTGTTTCTCTGTAAGTGCAAGCTCCCATTTGACCCATGGGACTTTGTTCTCTTTATCATCGAAACCCCAGAAAAATTTTGATCTGATCGCTTCCAGTTTCCTATTAACCTACTTAGGCATAGAAAACATAGAGAAATAATAAGTACCAATAGAGCCCAGAACAGAAGAAACTAAAGTAGCACGACCTCCTATAGAAAGGAGGTTCCTTTTCCATTTATTAAGACGTTTGTAGAACTTATCAAAGATTGGTTCCCAGTTTAGAATTCTAGACATGTTCTTTCCCACCGGAAGACCAAGGTAGGAAAAAGGAAGACGCTCAGCTTTGCACCCGGTGATTTTTGCCATTCGTTGAATTTCAGTGTGCTCAATGCCGATTCCAAAGATTGATGATTTTTGCATATTAATGCTGAGACCTGAAGCACGCTGAAACATTTTAAGCATTTCCACAATGTTAGTAATGTTACTTTGCGACCATTGCCCAAAAAATTTAGCATCATCAGCATAGAACAGATGAGATAATCTCATCTCTCTAATCCGAATATCCTTAAAAAGACCCGCATCAATCACATCTTCAATGAAAACATGAAGCCCTTCCATGACCATAATGAATAGAAAAGGGGCCATAGGATCACCTTGTCTAAGGCCCCTTCCGATGTTAAATTCCACGGAAGGACTTCCGTTAACCAAAACAGACGATCTAGTAGAAGATAAACAAGAACGAATCCATGATCTCCATTTATGCCCGAACCCCATGATATCCAACATCGTATCTACATAGTCCCAGGAAACAGAATCGTAGGCTTTGGCAAAGTCGACTTTAAACATTAGAAGTCTCTTTCTCTTATGATTAAACCAATCCACAATCTCGTTGAGCATTAAAGGCCCGTCAAGAATTTGACGACCTTTGATAAAAGCCGATTGAACCGGGCTAATGACCTGATCGATGATTTTTGCCAGTCGTTTCGCTAAAATCTTAGCAATGATTTTATATTGGACCCCCACCAAGCTAATGGGCCGATAATCGGAAATTGACACCGGGCTTTGAACCTTAGGAATAAGGGTGATAAAAGACGCATTGCACCCCAATGGAATGTGACTTGTTTCGAAGAACTCAGTAACGATTTGATTTCGTTCTTCGTATTCGATTTTAAGCGATGATGATCTGTGCGACTTTCAAGAGAGGTGGGGGGGGGGGGGGGGGGAGGGTGTTTACTTTATTTGGTCAGATCAAGATAGCTTCAGGGCCATGTGCTTTCTGTAGGGGATAATGGATCACGAAGTAAATTGATTTAACAAACGATAATGGCAACCTGTCTTCGTAGATACTTAGTGGTATAGACATAGTTGTTGAAGGTGGAAGGCACACTCAAGGTGTAAAAAGTGAGCTATGGGTCTAGGTGCAAGGCGTTTAAAAAACTGAGGTTTTCTTTTATGTGAGGTGTGACTCAAGGCGCAAATAGTGAGACTTGGGCCTAGGCGCAAGACTTTAAAAACTCACTTTTTATGCAATGTGCGTGTATAAAAAATACTATTTTTAAGAAATTATAAAAAAACAGTCCCTCATTTTAAGAAATTACAAAAACATTTCCTCACACTAATTGAGTTAGTGTATGATTAACGACGATTCAATATATGTTAATAAGTTTATAATTAGAATTATTATAAGGATAAATCAAAACTCAAATTATTATCCGTCAAACTAAAATAACTGGAATTAATATGAGTCATTTTTTCTAATTCTTAAAAGGAGTAACATGTTTTAGTGACATGTCTATCCCTATCCCTGTATCATTTCTTCTTTTGTCTTATCACATGTATAAGAGTCGGTGATTATTGTTAAAAACGAGAGCATTTTCAGTAAAAAGTTTTGGCCCTAACTGTACAAATAACTATGTACGTCAGTAAGAATAGTCAGTGGCTTCAATCTCTCGACTCACGATACATCCTTTGACCATCTTATTAACATTTTGGATACTTTAATCTATGGATTCATATTATATTATATTTATGTTATCAATTTACGTGACAATTTCTGCAATTTATATCATATGTTGTTTTTAACATGATTTTTCTCATCAAGTATCAATAAGCTTACGGCTATAAGGATTTGAACCTTTATATAACTTTTGAGGGCATTCTTTATAACACTATACTATAAAGCCATAGGTAAAACTAAAAATAATATAAATTATTATACAGATCATATGAAACCTTTTATTTTCAATCCTACAATCTGAATGTTTTGTATACTTAGCGTAAAACGTTTGATGTTTCATATACGTGAGAAATCATTCAAAGTGTATTTGATTTTGTTATACAAAAAGGTCTAGCGACATAACTTCTTACCCGTTTATTTTCTATTTACTTGTAAACTTTTAATTTGTTTGGTACGGATCTAATTCCAAAAAAGAATACAAATTAGATCCATACGAAATATGCAACGAAAAAAAAGTGTATTTTTAAAGTTAGAGTTCGGCTCACAAATAACTTCATTTTTTTTTTGAACGGCCAACAAACATTGAATTGCCTAGGTACTTCGTACGGGGTGACTCAATGGCAAAAGGCCACCACCAGCTGGCCTAACCCAGCCGCACGAACCCTTAAGCGCACCAAGTTATCTCCAGTTCCGGGGAAAACCCACCCACCCGAAAGCCCATTGGTGGTAAAACCCGGACGCCCTCAGGATCGAACTCGAGATCACAAAGATCATCCCAGTCTTCCTTCATTGAGCCACCATGCCCCCTCCAAAGTGATAATAGTGAGATTCGAACTTGAGTCACAAGTAGAGAACTCAAATCTCCTACCACTACACCACAATGAAAGTTGCAACAAATAACTTCATTTTAAACCAAAGCTTGTTTAATCTTATTAACTTGATTTAAGCTTTTCATTAACAAGCCAAAGCTCAATAAATTACAAATGTTTGGGTTCGTTTAGGCTATCGGTAGTGGAAACATTAATATATAAGTGATAGTCATTACACACATAGAACACAGACCCCTAAGCATGATTGGGGATGTGATGTGACAAATATGATTGTGATCACGGAGCTTGTGTAACTTAAGTTTTTTCATCAAAGACATAACTATAGCTCATATTCTAAATTTTAAAAAAGAAATATCACATTCATATAAAGATCATTATACACATCGCTTGACCGAATGTAATTTTATCTTAAGCATCATCGTTGGACCAAATCTTTACGGATAATCTTATCCCTTAACGGTTACATATACGTACAATAAGCTAATTAAAATGAAAATAGTAAATAAAATAATATATAAAAATGTTGATTGGTTTGAAATTGGATATGGGAATGCTAAATCAATGATGAAGGGTTGGATTCTGATTCCTCCACCTGCACATCATATGGGTTGAAGCACTTGGACCACTTTGGAGACTGTTACCCAAATATAAAATATAAATTAAGTTGTTTTGAACTAAAATACATATTAAATGTTAATAATACATGATGACATCATAAAATAATTATTTAATTATCTATCTATACATCGGTTAAGGTAAGATAAATAAATTACATGGGAGTTTGAATATCGAATTTATTTGTATGGAGATAAAATGTGATATATAAATCAATAAAAAATGTTTTGTGATGAGATGGAAGAACATTTTAATTTTACTTTTAATGAACAAAAATATAGAAACTATAGTTTAGATAGCATTCTAAATCTCTATTAAACAACCTTATAAAGAGAAGAAAAGTCAAAATTTGCATTACTTTATATATAATTATATAAAGAGTATAAAGTTATCATTTACTTAAAAAATTTATAGTTTTAAGGGGTCAAATTAGTCTTTTAAAAGAAATTAAAATGATTTTTTAGATACAAATTAAAAAATTAAACAATCTATTTAGAGGGAGAGGTTCAAATGAGAAATTTGATTTGAGTACGAAGGATAAAAAAGATTTTCATCTATTGGATCTTGATCTAATAAAAAATGAAGGAGAGATATTTTAATCTTAGCAATTTTTGTTGACTTTTTACCCACTTCTCTTATTTCTTTAAACATTTATAACTTTCACATACCACGTTATTTTTTAAAAAAAAATACACCATAAAAACGAGCATTTTTTATCTTTAAAACGCGTATTGTGTTGCTATATAAAAAAATTTTAAAAAAATTACTTTTTAGATTTTTGACACAATGTTCAGATCATTGTGTCATTGTGTCAAAAGTATATATAGTGTTGTTATGTATAATATTAAATACTCTTTCGATTTTTGATACCAGATCTGAACATTTTGACACAATCTGACACAGTGATCTGAACATTTTTAACACAATATGACACAATGATCTGAACATTTTGACACAATAATCGGAACATTTTGATACAATCGAAAGAGTAAATGTTTTTTATTTTATATATAACAATACTGTATGCGTTTTAAATATTAAAAAACGCTCGTTTTTATGGTGTAACTTTTTAAAAACAAATAATGTCGTATGTAAGAGTTATGAAAGTTTAAAAAATGAGTGGGGGGGGGGGGGGATTTGATAAAAAGTCAAAAATGCCCCTCCATCTATTGTTTTCTTTATTTTTGCTCTATAATTTTATATGGGGAAATTTTGGGCCATAGATCTTCATTCTATTGAAGATCTAATTGCTATAAATCATTCTTATTCAAACTAAACTTCTCATAATAACCTCCCACCTATATAGATATATATTTAATAATCATTGAATTTTAATGATTTTACATAAATAAGTAAATATTAAGTCAAATACGATAAATTTTCTTTCATATACGAAAACGATTACCGTGTTACAAAGTTTGAGTTATCTTTTATTATTTGAACTTTGAATGGTTTTTGTTTTATTTGATTTCTTTGTACGTTATTCCCATTATCTGCTATTTATTATTCTCTTTATCTGCTATTTATTTATTATTATTATTATTATTATTATTATTATTATTATTATTATTATTATTATTATTATTATTATTATTATTATTCAGGAATTAAAAAACTTGCTTAAGTACATAACGGACGGGTTAGGGGGTTGAATTTAATGGGTAAAGTCATTGGAGTTAAGGTGTTGCTCCTTTTAAGGTTAAGAGTTCAAGCTTCGTTAAAAACACATTGCTGTAGTTTTAACTGTAAAAAAGAATCATGGATCTATTCACTTGGGTGATTATTATTGTTGAATTCTAAATTAGTACATAACCTTTGAGTTCATTTATAAGTTTTTGAATATCAATTGAGTTTCCATTTGATCTTAGAACAGAACACGTCAACATTATATATTTAGTTAGAGGTTATAATAATAATAATAATAATTTTTTTTAACTATAGTGGTAATCCAAATCCTTTATGGTGAGCAGGTTAATTAATTTGAATAAAAACTAAAGATCATAAAGGGCTAAGCAGGTTAATTGGGGGAATAAGTAAAGATCTCAGGAGTTTAAGGTGCATAGATATTGAAGTGTGAAAGTGTGTCCATTCCTCCACAAAAAGTTTGAGAGGGGAAAGTGACATAAAATTAAGAGGAATAGTTAGTGGTTGAGAATTAAGTGATGATATATGTTCATCGTTTTGTAGTTTAGTGATATACTGATTGTTCTCTTATATAAGTGATAGGGTTTAAATACTTATAAGTATGTAGTTTATGGCCTTAAGATTAATTAATTGTTGTTAAAAAAACCAAGTAATATATTTTTCCAATATATGTTGCAACATAACATGTATGTATGTTGATGTATAATCAAGGTATGGAAACATGTTGGGTGTTATGGAAATTGAGAAATCAAGCATCCTTCTACATAAAGAACCACTATATTTCCAGCATAATTAAGGAGATCAAGTGTTACTGCTTGCTTTGGATCAATAGTAGATCGAATGTTATTTTAGAGGAAGGGGCCAGGTTGGGTTAGTGTTTCCTGTGTTTCGGGCGATGTTTTAACCCTTTATGTGGTGTTGTGTTTCTGCCCAGCTACTGGCTAGCTTTTCTCTTGTTTCCTATTTTGCCCTTGTGGTAAAAAAAGTGTTGTTAAAAAAAAGGTATGAAAATATGAAAGGATGTTATGTGAGTCAAATTTTGAGACGATAAATTGAGTAGTTGAAAGTGGTTATACTTTATGGGAACCTTAGTACTATAATATTTTCATACTAATCTTAGTTTTAAGTATTTATAACTCAAGCACTTTGAAATATATTTATTTGGAATACCATGAGAGTAATTAAGTTTATCTTTTCAATAACTATTTGTAGTTAAAAGTCTAATTATTATACAGTTCATGGTAATTTTATATAAACGTGTCTAACCTTCAAAAAGAAAATCAAATCTATCGTTAGTAGACAACAAACAAATGAGGTTTGAACTATTGTTTATTTAGATTTAGATTAATTAAAAATATAACATGCTTCTATATGAACGACTTAACATAAAAACAGTGTTTTTATCAAAAAACAAATAAAGTTAGAAGAAATAAATCATACTAATTGATGGTTTTGTCTAAATAATTTAAGTAATGCTTGAAAATATTACATTAAATTCAACTTTTACAAAAGCTAAAAACATTTTATTGGTAATATTTGAACTATTATAAGAATCACAAATGTAAAACAAAATTGTTCATCCTTTTCATTTCCAATTAAACTTTTATCTAATTTATATAATATATATTATTATTATTATTATTTTAGGTACAATGAATAAGTTTGCACATGAAAATTCGCATCTAGAGTATTTTGCCATGTTTTTAACTTTTGGTAGATCTTGCACTTTTGGCCACGTGAAATCAGTCTTCTCTTCTTCTCTCTCAAATGAAACAAAAGTTATAGGCTCCTATGAAATTCTTTTAGCCCAATCATTTCACAAATTGGAATATTGCCTCAAAGTCTCAAACCTATTGGCTACTATATTCCTCAAACTCTAGGCCTATTTATATATACAAGTAAAAAAAAATGATCGGCTTTATACAATAATACAAATAATCTTGCTTCTTGGAATAGTGCCTCAAACCTATTGGCTACTATTATTTTCAAACACTACCTCTTTATATATTTATATATACAAGTTAATTTTTTATAAAGCCTATATACAAGTAAATAATCTTGATTCTTGTGGCTATCATAGTGACAAAGTGGTGGTTTTTAAATTTAAATGTTATCGGCGTCTACATAAAGGAATTCTTTTAGTTCGTTGAATATACGAACTGTCAGAAAAAATTCATATCGTAGACATAAAATACCTTTAAACTGAATATAATTATAAACTTGAAAAGTATTTGGAAAATACGAAATTTAAAATCACACACGACTATGATCCAATACGGGTATGATGTAGGAAATTTAAAACATTTAACTTTATATAGGATTTAAAAATTTAAGAGGATAAAAAGTTTTTAAAGAAAGGTATAAGAGTAATTAATCAAATAAACAAAAAGTAGATTGTTTCTTTATAAGTTTTTTTGAGAACGGCTATTGTTTCTTATAAGTATCAACCATTTTATTTTTTTGTTAATAAATCAATTATCACTTCTGTGACATATTTTATTTTTTAATATTAACTTTGTATTTATTATCTATAATATAACAAATATAAAAATAATATAACAAATATAAAGGTCGGCTCTACTCAAAATAACACTATTCATTTCTCTAAGTCATGGTATTGTGCCACGTATATATAAATTGTTATTATACAATCACATAATATCTTGTTGCTTCGAAAAAAAAATGTATTTTTTGTTTCCACATTAATGAAATTTTAGACTTTTTTTTTCCTCCTAAAATAAAATTTACGAGATAAAACATAAAGTTTTTACAAAAATATAGTTAAATAGATTGTATATTGCTATAAATTTTAATTTATCCATCCATACAAAAAAATAAATAGCTTTAACTTTGTAGAACTAATACAGTTGGGTAATTAAATATAACATGAATAGGGAACAAAATTATTTTATAAAAAAATGAGTTAAAGAAAATTTATAAAAAATATAGAAATAAGAATAGGAACTGTATGTTAACTGGGATCATAAATTGATGTCTACCAATGTCATAAAATATAAGATAGATAAGCTCACGAAAGGCTGTTTGGTTCAATCTGTTTCATTAAGTGCTGGATGAATAAGCGTCTGGATGGTAAAGACTTGTGTAGAAAATTGGATGAATAAGACATTTTTAAGGTAAATCTCTTAGCTATTCAGACATTTTTACCATTCAGAGGTTCCAAACAAACAGTCTGTATCTGTGCGATTCAGACAATTTACCATTCAGACCTCATTAAGAGATAAACCAAACAACCCCTAAACTATCTTTATATGTCATTTATAAATTTATAATTATACAAAACGGCTAGACCGTCTCTAAAGGATGTTTTAATGGTAAAATGATATATTTTATAAAAAATAAGTTGTGAGTTACAAATTACAATACTCTAAGTGTAACTGTGTAAGTTATGATTTTCTTTAGAAAGAATAGTAGAAAAATCCAAGTATTTGTAAAATAATTGTTTTATAAATGATAAGTATGTGGCAAATAAGTGGATTGGTAGAAGGAAGTGGACAAATGTTACTTTAACTTTCTAGTCAAAGAAACATTGTATTTTTACGGGGTGAATTGTTTAATAAAATTTATAGATGAAGATTAAAAATTTAAAATGTTATCTAATGAATTTCTAAACATGAGATTCAATGTACCGTCTAGCTAGACGTGGCATTTTTATTCGTGGTCGTGCTCTTAGAACTAATTGGACATGTATAAGGTATATTATACTACATGCAATCTTTAAAAATAAGTATTAGTGGTCTTCTAGCTGTTTTGTTTTTTGTCTTTTATTTTTAAATATTTTATATATTCTATGGTAAGGGTGTTAAACGGATCGTGTTTGACTGCTTGTGGTTAGCGAATCAACCCAACCAGAACCTGAAAATTTTAACACGAACCGGAACCGAACCTTAAAAGCAGGTTACATGACACGAATATTTATAGGCTGACCTGAACAAAAACCGCTTATTTTTTCTTTTTCTAAAATTTATTAATATTTTAAAACTAGAATTTAAAATATAAATATATATAAAATAATTTTATTCTAAGTATAAAATCTTATGTTAATTTCTTTTTTTAACTTTTAAACATTGATAAAATTTACAATGCCGAATTAATTTATGAAATAAATGGTTTAAACGAGTCAACCGCCAACCCGACAAGTTGACACGAACACGACACGATTAGATGAACGGATCTGCGGGTCCGACTCAAAGCTGGCCAGATCCCGTTTATACTAAACACAAATCCTCGTATATTGTGTTTGATCGTGTCAGAAATTCATACCCGCTATCTTAGTGCAATATATTTTTTACAGTTGTGTAGCCTAACTTTTATTTCTTAAGCTTAATACTATTTACGTTTAATTATAAAGCCGTTACACAATCTTTCGTATTTTTTATTTTCTGCATGTATTGTTATGACAATGCAATTGTTTTGTGTGTCGCATCATCTTAACATTTTTTTTCTTGTATTTTCTTTAGTGTAACGGGTTTAACACTTGGTGGTGTAATGGGTAAGCCTGTAATATAACATGTAGGTAGTATATTCGATACTTTAAATGTTTGTCTTTTAAATTTAACATCATTACTCAGTTTATTGTATTTTCGTTTTTTATGTGATGTTATAACAATACATCTGATTCATGTACTCGTTCAATATATTTCTTATGCTTTTGAGTTTTAACGACGTACACCTGTTCCCGTTTAATGTATTTGTAAAATTGATTCTTCGTCTAGTCCGGTTTAGCTTGGACTAGAACCCAAATTGGTTTTTTCTTATACTTTTGAATTCCTTTTAAACATTTTATATATGATATTATTCTAACATGATATAAAGATACCAATAAAAGTATAATGCATTGTAAAATACAAATCATCTCGACATACATGAAAGGTGGACAATAAGCTACGTCGACTGCCGTATAACTTTTTTGAATATTCTAATATTCATATTTTTCATAGAAAAAAAATTAAGTAATGTTAACAATATGGTTTTGACCCATTTAAATCGTCATATTTTCATCTTATTATTCTTAATTCTTAATTTTTTTTGGTACAAAAGAGTTAGGGCTTGTTTCATCCCGATGAAATTTAAGATGTAATTAGATTAAATTAAATAAATAAATATATAAAAGAGTAGGGTAGGGTGGGGTCCCGTGGTTTTAAGTTCCACTATGCTTGGGAAGTGTAGCAAAGCTGCCAAAAGCAAAATGGGGTTCTTTTTGGGGTTCATGCTGCCCTCACATGGCTTTCTTATTTTATACCAAATTAATAATACTTTATCTTCTTAGAAGTTGTTATGTAAAATATTAGATTCCATCATTATTTAATATCACTAATTAACATCTTCATCTCAATCTAAGATGTGAGATTAGCATACTTAATAGATGGCTTTTATCTCTCAATTAGATTTTTCGTGTTCAACCTAGACACTAATGTAATTTAGTTTGAGGGGTAGTTTTAAAACGATCAACAAACAAAGCCCTAACTTACGTAGACAACCCACTCGGAATACGAAACTCCCTAAGAAAGCCTGAGCCTGCAACATTGAACCCATTTTAGAGAAAAACCTACATTCGTGAACGATCTAGTGGTAAAACCTTAGAGCTCGAGAATCGAATTTAGACCTTAATGTCTTAAGTCTTCCTCATCGACTGATGACCACTATGGTAAGCACTTGTGTTCAGTTTGAGGGGTATTTTTAAAGTAAGAGTAAGATAAATTTGTTTAAAAAAGTATCTTTGTGATATTTGGTTTATGCTATGAAGAAATCATTATGAATAGATAAATTTGTTTAAAAAAGATATCTTCGTGATACTTGGTTTTAGTTCTGAAGAAATCATTATGAATTTAAAAGTGAATATATCAAAGAATTAAGAAAGAGTGTGATTAAGGGTTAAATCGTAATAATAACATAGATTTATAAATATATCAAGATCTTTGAGAGTGGCATTAAAAAATCATTATGAAGATTATTTTTAAATTTTAATATATCTGATTCCGTACATCTTATTATATCTACTCTCTAATATTAAGATCTTTACGATAATGACATATGTACATTTTTTGCATAAATTTTAATTTAATGAAAAATGTTGTATGTTTCTCTTTACAATATACACATTGTTAGATAATATCTATAGTAAATGCTCTAATATTAAGATCTTTACGATAATGACATGTGTACATTTTTTGCATAAATTTTAATTTAATGAAAAATGTTGTAGGTTTCTCTTTACAATATACACATTGTAAGATATTTGATGTGTTACCCTAACAATTATCACATATCAAGTCATTATTATTAAATCAAAATAGAACAAAAATGTTTAAATATTGAGATTAGTATCTAAAAGTTATACTATATTGTAATACATACTATACCACCAACTTATGTGTTAATACATATGATGTATTATAGCCCTCACCTACACACAAAAAATCACTAAATCAACATACTTCCTATGGCCGTAGGAAGTCCTACGGCCAAAAGGATTTTTTTAATAAGAATTAATATATATGAATAAAATAAAACTTCTCCTGAATTTTATGTGCTAAAGTTGAAATTTTTAAGCCAAAGAAACAAGCATCGGTTGCACAAAAAACAACAGCGACAAGTGACCCAAAATCATTTGAAACTGCCCATAAACATCAACATTGGCTCCATGCTATGTGTTAGAGCCTCAAACCCTGGTATATGGAATCCTGCTGTTACATTCTGGTATCATGCATCATCCTAGTGTGACTTAGCATCCTAGTGTATTTATTGCAGGTTAGGATATAATTAGCATCCTGGTAGGTCTCTACGGCCATTCGTGAATTTTTTTCGAGATCACATCAGGCCATATAGGCCTCTACGCCCGATACATTATATAGGTTTTATAAATTATTTATGTGTATAGTAACTCCCTTCAAAATTCTAATCTACATGTAAATAAATACTTTACCAATATATATTATATAATTCAACCATATAATATATGATTGGACCAGTAGATCCAACTTGATACCTTTGCATAAGTATTTATTTATAAACAAAAGAATTGGACCGTTGCTACAAATAAAATATTACTAGCTTAAATCACACACATAGGTTTTACATTCTTTCTGCCCCTTTTCTTTTTCTTTTGTAGACACATGTCTCGAAATATTAAGTGAAATAAATGTCACGATTTCGTCCAAACTACTCCACTTAATATTTGCTTAATTTTGTAGTCTCTTACTATAAACTTACGTAATGTATCCAATGTATCCGTTATGTCTCGAGTAACACACGGGTCGTTTGGGTCTCATGTGCTCTATTATGACGTATTAATTTAATTGCTTACAATAAATGGGTTGTATTCTAACGGTATGATCAAATTGCGTAGAAATATGTACCTTCTTAAGTGGAGTGTATTTGAGGTTTTACATGTTATCTGATAGTTTTAAAGAAAATGATTCTTTATATATTTAAAATCATGTATTGATGCTAAGAATGAGAAATTATACGATTTTTAATGTGGTTTTCTGTATTTCCAAATATATTTCTGGCTTTACTTTATTTAATTAAACAATTTTATTAACAATACAAAATTTTAAATTTATATACGTGTACACCAATACCATTCCCCTCAAACGAAACATGTAGGGTAGTGAAAAAAAAAATCATGAATTTCAATTTTAATGTGACTTAAAAACTTATTTTGTATATATGGAAGTCCTGTAGCTGATAAACCCGATAGATAATATATATTTTTTGAACACTAATTGCTAGAAGCGAGTTTTGTAGACCACATACTTGTTAGCATTAGTGTATTACTTGTGAGACATGTCATTTGAAAATTTTGAAAAATATGAGCGGAACTAGAAAATTATTAAGGAGTAGTATAAAAAATTCTCAAGTATTGATATGTAAGATTTTTTAAGGAGTAGCACAAAACTTTTTAATGGTAGCATACATACATAAAAAATTAAAAACAAAAAAAAAATCAATTTTATTTCATTTTGCGTACGAGTTTTAGGAGTAGCACAATGTACCTTGACTCCATGCGAGTTTCGCCCATGTTGCCAAATGATAGTTGAAGAAGCCCGATAGATAATATGTGTGAGATGGTTTGAGGAGTTTGATGTAACATGTATGATGAAATCGTGAAAACTCATGTAACAATACTTTGAGATTGTTTTCATATTCAAATTTCTCGCTAATGAAACGTGTTAAAAAAGCTTCACACTATGAGTCATCCTTTTTTTGTTCTCTCTTAGGTTAGCCTGGTCGAAACTAAACCGGATAAGCTGTCCGTTTACACGGGTGGTCCTCACACTTTTAACTCGGTTGACCGATTGAACTAGAATTTTTTTTTCTATTTGGGACACCTCTGTTTTAGTAGGAGCGTCAAACAGTTATTTTTTTTGGCTCAGCGGATGGGCTGGATGGCTAGTTTAAGCAGGAATATAGAGCTTTTGTAAGAGAAATGAGAGATTTAGGACTTGTTTGGGATTGTTTATTTAAGTGGATAAGTGTTTTATGTTAAAAGTGTTTATTGGCTTATGGTTTTTTTAAAAATGAATTTTTAAAAAAGTGTTTGGATTTGCTTATTTAAGTGGATGAGTGCTTTTATATGTAAAATGACTAAAAAAGGGTTGGGTGAGTATAAGGTTAGGTGAGTATAAAGTTAAAATAGGTATTGTATTATTTGGTCACTCAAAAAGTTATAAACAATTTTGAAAAGCAAGAAAAAATTGGCTTATAAAAAATTAACTTATTAGTTTTCAAAAAGCTAAAACTCATAAGTACCTATTAAATACAAAACATTCAAGATAGCTTATTAGCTTTTCAAAAACTAATAAACTGAAAAAATAAACAATCCCTATAAAATTGCAGTAAAATGATTCAAGTAAAAATGTAAATATAGGAATGTTTAAGACTAAAGTAAGAGAGATGGGTCGTTCACAAATCACAACTAAAGGGAAAGAGCTAGAGAAGATGGAAGCCCAATATGTAATAGAGGCCCATGGGTTGACAATTAATGGAAGCCCAATATGTAATAGAGGCCCATGGGTTGACAATTACATCTTGTGGGCCTTGTGGCTCATATATAAAAAGTAAATGCTTGTCAATAATAATTTTACCATGTGACAGACAAGAATGCATTAAATTGAAGAAAACAAAAATACATCAGCAGGACGGAGAAGAGTGGTACCAGAGAAGTAAATACAAAAGTTTTGTGTGTTTTTTTAATCTAAACGGGTTAACATGTCCATCCGTTTGTAAATGGGTGAACCCAAACATGACCCATTTTGAAACGAGTCAACACGAATACGACCCATTTCTTGAACGGGTTATACTAGCCAACCCAAATCTGATCATTATCGTGTCCTCTTCCGATCGTGTCAGAAATTGCCAGTCATGATTATATGTATAATGTACTTATACTTGATTAAAGAGGACCTCGATGAAGGCATGAGCACTATGAATAGAGATGTCAAAAAAATGTAAAACACTCACTAAACTTAGCTCTCGAACACTTAACTATTTTAACTTACTCACTCCTAAAGTTTTTCTCTTACTCTCATGCCGGAGCTTGATCACAGTAAAAATATCAACTTTTATAAGTTTAATATCTTTATATATATATAATATTTTAAAAACATAACAATATTATTATAATCTTTAATACAATAAACTTTTTCTAATAGTTTAATTGCAACAAAACCCATCCACCTACTCTTCTAGTGATGTGCACAACTATACTACACATACACATTCGTCCCAAATTCGTATAAACCCCCCAAAATCAATCTCATCCTCATTGCATTTCCTCCTTTTTTTTCCCAACAAATCATCATTTTCTTCTCCACAAATTGCTTAATTCAGCAATTCAGCTAAACTGGTAAGCCTCTGTACCACCATTCTCATCTCCATTTGCATGTAATTAGAATCCCGATCTAGGGTTTCGTTAATTCCAACAACCATGGCTTCCTCGATGCTATTCGGAGCTCCGAATCTCGCATTAGCCCCAAAAGGTTTAGGCTTTAAGAACTCTGATTTGCATGGTAGAACTCAAAGCTTCAATTTTGTTAAGGATTTCCCCCAAATCAATTTGGTTCGTGGAATTAGTAAAAGTAAAACCCTAATTGCCCCAAAATGCAGTGTGTCTGTACCCCGGCCTGCTTCCCAGCCTAGATTCATACAGCATAAGAAAGAGGCGTTTTGGTTTTATAGATTTTTATCAATTGTTTATGATCATGTGATAAACCCTGGGCATTGGACTGAAGATATGCGAGATGACGCACTTGAGCCGGCCGATCTCGATAGCCGTGATTCGGTTGTGGTGGATGTTGGTGGTGGAACAGGGTTTACCACTTTGGGGATTGTGAAACATGTTGATGCGAAGAATGTGACGATTTTGGATCAATCGCCTCATCAGCTTGCGAAAGCGAAGGAGAAGGAGGCGTTGAAGGAGTGCAGGATTATCGAGGGAGATGCGGAGGATCTTCCGTTTGAGACGGATTATGCGGATAGATATGTTTCGGCTGGAAGGTATTGGTTCTCAAAAGGTTTATTTTGGATGTGTTTGTTTGATTTTAGATGCATTCTTTATGTGAAGTTATTGGTTTGAGTTAGGATATATTTATTGTAGATGTTTTAGTGTTTAGATGTGTGTTTTGAAAGTGATTATTTCCGTTTGAATAACGATATATTGAACCCGGTCACCAAAATTTGTCGATTTTTATACATAAAAGGTGAGGCCTTTCTAAGAAAGTCATGAGTTGGACCGTAGAATTAGATAGTCATATGAACAATTGACTTACAGGGTGTTTAGATGTGAGATTAAATTGAAATCGCAATAATTGTTTGGAGTCTTTAGGTATATTGATTATGATGATGGGTTAGTGAATATTTAGGATCAAAATAAGGAGATTTGTATGAAGTGGTAACCGGTAAGTATTTAGATGCATGTGAAATTACTTGTACATTCCTGGTTTTAATCATCTAAATATCTGATTTTGATTCTTCAAGTTGAGATAATTATTTACAATAAGCAGTTTGCTTCTCCAAATCTTGTTGTGACTCGAAGTGGCACTGATCATTATAAACAATGATCCAAACACATCCTTAGACACTTGACAAGCCAGTTCCTTAAAAGGGTTGGTAATTAAGGTTCTGTACTGACATATAATGAAAAAGTTATTGTATGTCTTAAAATATAAATTGTATATATTCATGCTTAGTTTTCAACCAGATATAGATGCTATGCATAAATGCATGTATTGTATTCATTGTATGTGGTTTGTTACTTTAATTCCAATAGAGTTTGCTACCTAGTTTGAGCACACTATGAGGTGGATCATAAATAAGTTCATGTAATTTAGTTTGCATCGGTTATAACTACATAACAAGTCTAGCCAAATATCCCAAGCTCAACATATTGTAACACCTCATTTTTATAAACTTGATAAAAACACTTTCAACAGAATTTGGTCCGAGATTCTCTTTTCTCATTTATAAACTATTATAGCGTGTCAAATCTTTTTCTTCCTTAATAACTAAAAGTTGCATAGATATTCACTTATTATATTTGACATGCTAATTATTTAAAACTCTTTTTGGCAAATAGTTTTTTCGGGTCAACCAAATCCTCTCCAACCTATCAAATTGGCGCGTTACCCAACTTGCCCATTACGCCACGTCTAAATTAGAATTTGTGTTGGAATGAGGATTAATGTAGTTCAGTAGCTCAGTACTTTATTAAATTTGTGCATAGAGGCATAGAGCCATGATTTTGTATGCTTATGGGCTTTATGACTATTTTTTACAGCATTGAGTACTGGCCTGACCCACAACGAGGCATCAAAGAAGCATACAGGGTTCTAAAGAAAGGAGGGAAGGCTTGTTTAATCGGTCCTGTTTATCCTACATTTTGGTTGTCTCGTTTCTTTGCAGACATGTGGATGCTGTTCCCAAAGGAAGAAGAATACATTGAATGGTTTGAAAAGGCGGGTTTTAAAGATGTGCAGCTTAAGAGGATTGGCCCACAATGGTATCGTGGGGTACGCCGCCATGGTCTCATCATGGGATGCTCCGTTACAGGTGTGAAAACCACATCTGGGGATTCTCCATTGCAGGTAACTTTTTTTTTCATCAGTAAAAAATGATATGATTAGAATGCAGTTTTATGGTTAGATGAATTATGAGTAACATCACTAGAGGTGGCAAAATGGGCGGGTTCATTAACATGTTTTACGGATTGTGACGAGTTGGGTTGACCACAAGCATTCTTTGCCCAAGAATTTCTTTCTTTCATAGACAGTTGGTGACTTAGAGTGTCATATATGATTAAGATAAATATTATTTAAATCGGAATATAATTATTTTTAATACAAAATTTAGAAGGTTGTATGCTTGAAAATACACTTTTGGCTACTTTCTGTTTGACATTGCCTTTTTAGTCGTTTTTATTTTACACATTATCGATAATATGTAACCCAAATTAAACCATTTATAAGTAAATGGGTCAATATTGCCAACTCTAAGTATGAGTAAGAGGTTAAAATCAAAGATAACTTATGGATACATATCACCGTTTAAGTCAAGTAATTATCTCTGGGGAGTGTTTGGATGTGCATACTCAATGAACTATAATCTGATTGCTTGAAGTTGAGGATAGATTGGTCATTTACACTGTTCTTGATAATTAGTTTTTGCCTCCGTATCCTAATTTGATTACTTTGCCCTTAAGTTAATCAGAAAATCAAAACCATAACCATTTCACGTCTTCACTGCATACTGATTAAAGGATGCAAGTTTAACCCATTTTTGGTAAAAAGGGTTGTTTTTGGGTCAAATACCTATAAAAACTTGAACCATCATTTAAATAATAACCTTGTAATCATTTTCAAAATTAGTTATTTTTTTTTTTAAAAAGAACGTGTTGGCGGGTCAACCCAACCGGGCTTAAATTTCACCTGTTTTGACCGACCTTGAACAAAATCGCTGCAGTTGGACTTCATTATTTTTGTATTTATGATTCTGTAATTTTTGTTGCAGCTTGGTCCTAAAGTAGAGGATGTAGAAAAGCCTGTAAATCCCTTTGTATTTCTTCTTCGGTTCCTTCTTGGAGCCTCGGCTGGAATCTATTATGTCCTGGTTCCTGTCTACATGTGGCTCAAGGACCAGATTGTGCCGAAAGGTCAACCCATCTGAGCGATCAAGAGACCAGTATGGTGCGGAGGTGGTTTTTACCGTTTTTAGTTTACGTGCAATGTTATTTGGTCTTCATGTAAACACGCGAATTTAGATATCCGGCACTTTCTCTTGGAGACATGGACCATTTTGGTTTAGAGCAAATTTGTCATGTGTGCTTATCTATTATGAACTTGTATATTTGTTGGTCAAATCTCCAACATATAATATGTCGATCATGGTTTATCGGTTTTTTTTTTTCAATTAAAATCGGTCCGGTTATTGATCAATGTGAGCAGTAACCGGTTTGAGAAAAAAACAGTTCGTTTAAAACCGTGTTCTGAGTATGTGAAGAATTCTACTTGATGAAAAAGCTGTTATCAGGAAAAACCGATTTAAAAACTAGTCTTTTATAAAAAATCAATTAAGTACTAAATATATAAAACTAGATTTGCAACATGTACGGGGATAATGCGGACGCACATAACAGTTATTGCTGCAACGATATGTAAATGAAACAGAAATAAAAAACAAAAATTGTGTAACAACTAAAACGTTTAAAGTATTGAGTCTATAACCTAAAAGTTACGCTACATAACTGTACTTATTATATGACAAAATTTTGTGTTAAATTCGTTGAGATTGAAAAAGAAAATAAAAAAAAAATGTACTTGTTATACCACAAAATCCTGTGTTAAATTCGTTGAGATTGAAATAGAAAATAAAAAAAAATATGACTATTAAAAAAGAAAATAAAAAAAAAATGTTATAGAGGAGTTATACATATTAGAGGTCACCTAATCATATACCAAATTTGTTACGTTCTAAAAAAGACAAAAATGTTTAATACAAGTGCACGTGACGCGTGGATGAGTTAGATGCAACAAATTAAATATTTTATGATATGTTTAAAAATATAGCTTTTGGAATAGGAAATAAATTAAATATTTAAATTATTTAATTACGTCGAATTTGTCATGTTCCTTTGAAAAGGTATACATTTCATGCCAATTCCACAATCAAAATGTATTTAAATTTGGGGATGCAATTTCATGCCAATCTTGTCACATTTTCTTGCCTATTGCATGCCAAAATTTCTCATGAAAGCCATGCTGATTTCTTATAATTATTTAACGCAATGTTTAACTTCATGCGTGCATTTGAAATTAAAGTGGAAAAGTATTCTTTTTGTTACTTCTTCCTCATGCAATTGGAAAATATATCATATATTGTATACATTCCATCTCATCGAAGTGATGTTATTAAAATGTATGATTTTGGATGTTTGACTAGCAATTGGAAAATATAGAGTATTAATGTTGGAGTGAGGCTTATTCTTTGGATAGATAAAACACGGCCACTAGGAGAAAAACAGACTCCAAAGCTTTCATAAAACGGTTAATAAATCACGGTCCTTAACGGAGAGAACAAGATATTGAGATTCCTTTTATTTCCACCAAAATATCAAAGTTTGCACGATTATCATATTCGTCTTCTCTAATAGTGATAAACTAAGCTTATTGTATAATAACAACATTCACGAACGAAATCACTAACGGCCAGTAGAAATATGCATTTCACCTTACGCAAATATCGATGGAGAAACTAACTCATACACTTGTGTATATATAGGCAATCACTTGTTGCGGTTAAGGAAACCGAGGATGAGTTGACTCACATGGTTCGGGAACTGCTCGTGAACAAAATGTGAACCATTTGGCACGTATACTGTTTCTAGGTTCGGCACATACTTCTTCACCTCCCCACTCCTTACATACTCGTCTACTCCAGGAATTTTTGTCGCGTAATCTTCTTCACCAATGATCACCATTGTTGGAGCCTTCACTATAGGAACTTGTTCTGCAGATCCAAGGTTTATTTTAGAGGCTCTACAAATATTAAAAGTAGGATTTTAGACAATGTTTGACCTCAAAGTCAACCTAACTTGTAAAATTCCAATAAACAGACAAAATATCCAGTAAAATCTCACTTATAACAAAGCTATAGTAGGGTAGGATAGTGGCAGACATTTCCTCTATTCCAGAGGATAAAGTGGCTCCTCCGGACCCCTACAAATTAAATTACCTATATGGAATTTGGAGTGCGGTTTGAAATCCAGACTTCTCGTACAAAGCAGCATAGGTTGCAAGATCCTCCTCGGTAAACCAAGATGGTAGAGGTGTCATCGGTTCGACCAAATCCATTATCTCCTGGTTTTCGTCAGCTATCGGTATTTCACTTCTAGAAAATAAGATGTAGATGTTTCTCACCACAGTTTTAACATCAAAACGGCCAAAATCAGCTTCAGCTCTTCCAGGCTCCTGATAAACATGCAATAACGATTTCATAAGTATCGCCAAGTTAAAACTTTCTTAGGAAAACTTCTCATTCCCTCTAAGCAGAGGTCGTGAGTTTTCTGATAAGGGGTTCTCATAGTTATAAAAAAAGAACTTGCGGGGCGACTTACCTGCCATCTTCGAACGTAAAAGCCCTCTGGGAGGGCAAAACGAGGCTTGTAGGCAGCTGGTGGCGTAAATGCCATGCCGAGTGTTACAATTCCTGCAATTTTCTCTTGGTGGAGAAGGATGAAAGAATAGGCGACCCATACTCCAAAATCTTTAGCAATGACAAAAACCTAAGAATAATCAAACAAATTTCATGTAAGTGTCATGTGAATTTTTTACTTGAGTTTTATACTTGAATGAATCAGTCCTTATATTAAGTTAACATTTTGTACTCTCTTTATTGCTTAACGTACAACTTTCTTATGCTTTTAAGGTGTTGTTTTTGTTGCATAATGTACAACTCATTTATGATTCTAAACCTATAATACTTACACAGTCTTTTTGAATATCCGTTTTCTTTACGTTACGTTGTATCAATGCAACTGATTTGTGCACTTACATTATCTACGCAGAAACACGTGTACAACAAATCATTTAGAAATATGATTATTATTGTTTTAAAATTCCAGATTTCTCATTCAACTTACTTATTTAACTGGTCATTTGGCCGAGTGTTATTGGTGATAAGGGTAAGACTCGAGACTGAGAGGTCACGAGTTCGATACCCGAGCGGCCGAGCCAGACAGATATTCCACCGGCCATTCGCGAAGGTGATTTTTCCTGAGAACTGGCTCAACAAAGTAAATAATGCTTTGTTGATCGTTTAAAAAAACTTACCTGTTTACACCAATTTTTTCTTTGAGGTGGATAAAATTGTACAAGTCCTCAAACTCCGTTTTTCTTTAACCAATTTGTATATTTGTAAACCATTAGTACTTGTCCAAGCGGTTATTGGCGATGAGGATATATACTTCAGAACTGAGAACTGAGAGGTCACAAGTTCAATCTCTGAGCTTTCAGATGTTACAACCGACAGATTTTTCATGGAATGAGCTCAACTAGTCTAATTACTCTCTCCAGTTTTCGACAGCTTATTGGCCTTTAAAAAAAATATTATGTATATTGTATCGATTTTAGGTTTTCATTTTATCATAATCATATAAATCGTGTCTGCGATTTTGAATTTCGATCAGCAAACGAATCACTCATCGATCAATTTCGAGTTTTCGACATATCAAAAAAAAAAAAAAAATTGATCATCAACTTTATACGATCGAGATCAAATCCGAAATCGAGATAAATAAAAACAGGTACCTTAGAAATGGAGAGAGAATCAAGGATCGAAGCAATATCGTTGACGAAATCATCGTACGAAGCTTTCTCGGGTTCTGCGGGCGGGTCGGATAGTCCGTATCCCCTGTAATCGAGGGCGATGGATCTGAAACCGGCGGTTGCGAGGGCGATCATCTGGTGGCGCCACGTGTACCATATCTCCGGGAATCCGTGGAGGAAAATCACCGCCGGCGAGGAATCGGAGCCGATCTCGGCGACGTGAAGGTTTAGGCCGTTGATTTGTAGGAATTTGTGCGAAATTTTATCCATTTGTTACGGATGGTCTAAGGCAGCATGTTTTGGAGTTGCTAAAAGAGTAATGTTTTCAATTTTTCATAATCTTTGTTTTTTTAAAACGACATTTTTTTATTATTAACATAAATTACATTGGTCATTTGGCCGAATGCTATTGGTGATGAGTTCACAAGTTCGATCCCTGAGTCTGACAGGTTTTTAGCCGGCCTTTAGAGTACATGGTATTTCCTGGGAATTGGCTCAACTGGTGTAAATAGTCTTAGTTGAACGTTTTAAAAAAAAACATAAATTACATTATCATTCTGTATGCAATTAATTACATTATTAGTGTTTAATTATTGAATATGTGAATGCGAGGAAAGAAAAAAACCACACTCCACTATTTTGTGAAAATTAGAAAAAAGTTGATGTGACATTCATGAACATAGGAAAGCCACTTTCTCGTTCTAATGTTGATGATTGTAGCTTTTTACGGTGGTGTAGTTTTCTTAACAGGCTAAATTTTCGGTCTAGGACCTATCTAGAGGTGGTCTTGTATCATCGTGCATTTTCGCTTAACAGAACTCGAACCCTTCATCAAAATCGTTGGAGGAAACCTCAAACAACTAGGTGAAACCTACCTAACGCAAACGTCAGGCCTCGAACCAGTGTCTTTCCGGTGATGGTGTTTCTAGGCTTCTAGCTAAGGAGGATTTGATCGACAAAGAAAAAAAAATCAAAAATGAGAAATTATTCAAAATTTCACGACTTGCCAGTCACTACTACTCCCAAAGTCATTCTCTGTAGGTTGTGTGCGGTTTTGAGTGGAAAAAAAAGTTAATAAAAGTAACAAAAATATATTATTTAATTAAATACGAATAGATTTGAAGACTGAATTATAAAACAATTTAGACACAAATAATTTTTAAATATAAATTAATATGCATTTTAGTGATAATGATTGGAAATGTATGCGAAAACTCTACTATCCACTTGTGTGTTGCCATTAGTTTTCTTGATTGATATTGTTACATCTATCTATAGTCAATAGTCAATACGCAATCTACATCTAAAGTCTATACGCCATCTAGTAAGCATCTCAAGAGTCTATATCTAAACCTCATCCACCTTCAATTCCACCTCACACATCACATCATGTATTATTACATGTAAATAAACATCTTGTTTGTGCTTTGATATAGTAAAACATATAGAACAATCATACGATCAAAGAGAAATACACCGCATGATATAAATAATTAAATATATATAGAAGATACGGTACGTGGCGTGCGTCTAATTCGTCGTAGCAAATATCTTAAGTTTAAATCTGACTTATAATAGTTTATTAGTTGATATATGTCGTTAACCCTTGAAGGTCCCGTTAGTTAGTAGAGTATTGATAGGATCTCATAAAATTTTCAACTGATAAGTTTTCACGGTTGTTAAAAAAATATAGCATGAATATTGAGTATATAATTAAAACTTTGTATAAAACCTCGTATGTATTCCAATTTCTGTAGAAACTATATTTATTGTCTGAGTGTTGCGGCGAGGATTATATGGGGTACACGAAACAATATATTGTATTCCTAAATCTCAACGTAAAGAAAACACATATACAAAATAAGTATGCAATGACGTTAAACAAAAATAATAAAGAAAGTGAAAAACTGACACGTAAATGCAACAATTAATGTGAAACAAAAACAAAGGAAACCTAAATGTTATGTTACACGGATTTACCCACTACACCAGCTAATGTACTAACGTTTTAATTTTGTTGTGTTTACACACGTTTATCTATAATTAAAACACTTCTTCAAAAAAAAATCTTTTTTATCGAAGGTTGCCACATGGTATCCACCACTAGAGGCACGTGACCAGTGGCGGATCCAGGAAAGAATATCAGGGGTAGCGGGGACTAACGGGGGTTCGGGGGCAGTGCCCCCGGAATTTTTTTTTAGGTAGTTAACGGGCTTTTAATCATATTTTTAAGGGGCTTTTGATCATATTATTAAGTAAAAGCCATAAAATTTCTTCCAGGGGTCGCGAAAAATTTGTTTCAGGGGTCGCGAAAAACCGAAAACCTATTAAAAAAAAAATTGCACGTCGGGGTAAAAGTTCAGGGGTAGCGGGCGCTACCCCTGAGACCCAGTAGGTCCGCCCCTGCACGTGACCCAATCACACGCGAGCACAATCCACCTCAAGCTGGGAATTATATATAGAGTTGTGTGAGTGAACCTTAAGACAACAATAATAAGGATATTGTCATGTGACCTAAACTAAAGTTAAAGTCATTTATACTTCCTAAACAAATAATCAAGCTTGCAAATTACATATTACTACAAGAAAAACCCTCTTCGTGACTAAGTCTATGGCGACGACATGTGTCGCCATTTTATCTTTGATTTGACGAGGACAAGTCGTCAGGTAAAGTTTTTATAATTGTTTACTAGTCTTACCTGGGAATTAATGGAAATGATATTTGTCACCTATGGTGGCAGCACATCAGCAACGACATGTTTGAGGACGACATGTTATCACCATAGTCTATGAAAATAAAATGACATATCATTGCCATAATTTTAAAAGTCCCGCTTCAGGGTCATTTCCTTGTAGTGTATACTATAAAACTCTAGTGGATACTATATGGAAATCTTGTTAATGTTCACATAGCGGGTCCCATTTATGCAAAATTTCCTTCATTGTTATTGCAAAGAAATAGTATCCAAACTATCATGCCCTTGTCTCTTCCAAGCCAAAAAGTCCCACTCTCATAATCAATCCTATTGTCAAAACAAAACAAAAAAACCCGGAAGAATTTTAGTAGATTAAAGAATGGTTTCATTAAGTGATTAGCCGTTTTCTATCCCCCTAAAGTTATCCGTAGTGGGACGTTATCTCCATTAAAATCTCTAATATAACGTCCTTATAGCGCCCAACCCCCCCCCCTCCCGGGGCACCATGTTAATCAAATGGTTCTCCGGCGTTATGCACATCACGCCCCTCCCCCTCTTTCTCATTGGCTGCTTTTTTCTTTTTCTTTTTTTTTATTGGATGGATTTACCAATATATTTTTTAAATTAATATATATAATATAATTGGGTAATAATTCAGAGGGGCGTTATGCGGGGTTACCACTACATCACTTTTTCCATGGAGCCCCTATTGATGACGTGGACGTCACATGGCGCATAACGCCCATGGGGGCTCCATCCACTACGGATAGCCTAAGTATGTAAAGTTTGCGTCATCATATTCTCCTCATTCCCTATCAATAACTCTATTAATCCTGCTATACGAGTAGAATTATATTGTGTATGTTTTTTATTAATTAGATTAACAACAAATTAGGACAATCACTAGATCAAATACAGGGAGAAACTTTCAAATAACTAATGTGTAATAATTTGTTTATTTTTTTTTTTGAAAAGCCAAACTTTTATATATACCCCCAACAATAATTTGTTTATATATACACAGGTTAAACCATTACAATCTTTCAGTTGGTTGTTGTCGGTAAATTGCAATAACGACCGTCAGAGTTGGGATCTAACCATAGCAGTTACATCAGTAAATAAATCCACTAGCAGTAACTAAGGCCTTGTTTGCATTCTCAACCACCTCCTGAGGAGGTTGAGAAATCCGAACTGGGTCTGGGTCAGACGAGCAGGACTGAGTCATTGTCAACAACATTTTTGTTGAAAACAAACATGCTGACCACTGACCAAGTTGGTGGTCAGCTCTGACCGGGCTGGGTCAGACAAAATCAAACAAGACCTAAGTTTCTATGACACGGTATTATTGTTACTGACAGTTAGCCGGTTCGAGATAACTAGTCTCCTAAAGATAGAGACTCTTAATGGGTTAGACTCCAAAACAATTAGGGAGAAATACAACCAAAGTGTTTGAATGATGCATGAGATGCGGGATTAATGGCAACGTGGAAATCATGGAGGAGATGCGTAACCAACTATTAGAAGTAATAATGCAACAAATAATTGAAACAAAACCAATGGAGTCCAAACTAATAAAGTAATATTATTTAAAAATTCTATAACTTATTTTTTGTATCATTTAAGTTTTTTTTTTATTTGCAATTTCTTTTCGATTGGGGTCATTTTTTAATCTTGAACATGACCTCTAAATCCTCAGGACCAGCACTGTATAAAACATGGGTAGATGAATCGGACGGACGATCCGTATCAACTTGTCTCCAATCAAGTGATTCTAAAGCAACTTCATCGCAAAACAGTAAATCAAAACCAAAAAAATACGCTATTAGGGGCGCTACCTTCGAACCTCTTAGTATGCAAGGGGGCTTCACCCCTTTGATGATCTACCGATGTGTGTGATTGATTACGAATCCTAATCACACCGACATACTTTGATCACCCCTAGACACTTTCATTATTGTCGTGGTTAGTGGTTTCATTCTTCTAGACATTGATTAAATTTGCATACGTCCTTGTCTGACAATATATGTCACATATATAGCCAATTAGTGGGCTCGATTTGTGCAAGTTTTTCTTGCAATAAATGTACCAGCCATTATAAGTTACAAGGACTATCGGGTTTGGGTTCGATTGGTAAAGCTATTGGAGTTATGATGTTGCTTACTTATTTTCTTTGAGACTAAGGGTTTGAGCGCCCACGAAAGACGGGTTTGATGTAATTTTGATTTTTAGAAGGGAAAGGAGAACATAATTAACTTGTTATGTTACAGTCTAAACATGAGAACTCGTCTTAAAATACTAGTCTAGTGTGAGAAAGTCATTTGATCTATAAAAGACTAATCTACCGAAGGAGAATGCTCATTGGTTTGCAGGGGCGGACCTACTTGAAGGGCAGGGGTAGCGCCAGCTACCCCTGAACTTTAACTGCGATGTGCAATTTTTTTGGTTTTCGGTATTTCGCTACCCGTGAAACGAACTTTCCGCTACCCCTCGAATAAATTTTATGGTTTTTAGTTAGATCCTGACTTGAAAATATGATCAATTTTTTTTTTCGGGGCCACTGCCCCCGAACCCCTGTTAGTCCCGGCAATTTTTTTTTCCTAACGCTACCTCTGAATTTTTGGCTGGATCCGCCCCTGTTGGTTTGTAAAGTTTACATAGGTAAATGCAATTAAATAAACATATGAATTAGGTGGTGTGGTTGTTTAATTCATAAGTTCGAACACTAAAGTTCCAAGTTCAAATTTTGCATGTGACATGGCACATTTAATTTTCTATTCATTCATTTGTCTTTTCTTATTTCTTTACCTTTTAGACGTTTTATCTTTTCTTTTTCTTATTTCTTTCCTTCTTTGAGTTTTTATTTAGGATTCCTTAGTTTTAGTTTAGTTTAATATATTTTGAGTGGTTATAGAGAAACCCAGTGAGTTTACTAGAGAAACCTAATTTCTACGATCGTTTTGCCCAAAACGGTCGTTTCAGGCAAAACGAGGTGATGTGTCGCGACGATGAAAACCTTAAAATTCAGGGGGTCCCCCTTTTCCACAAATCGTATTGAGGTCGTTTTGTTTGAAACGGTCGTTTCACATAAAATGACCGTGGGAAATAGATGAATATATCAATTTCATAGGTGGATATATCCACAGCCTATATTTTAGTTACATATTATTAACATATTTAAATAATATTTTTAATAGTAATATGAGATTGAGTTTATATGTTAGCCGTTTTAGAAAACAAAAGCCAATCTTGGTGTGGCAATTTTATTAGTATTTTGAAGGGTATGTATTTGACCAGATCTTGGTGCAGCCAATAACGAATTCCCTCCTCACAATAATCTAAAAGAAACAAAACACAAGTACCAAGTTATTTTTATCTTACCAAACCAACTAAAACTCTATTCAAATTTGGACATCTACCACAACGGTTGTTTTATTTTAGTAACAAACGTAACGTCACTAACAACCTACGTAACGTAACAATTAATCTTCAAAGTGATTAAAGGCAAAGGAATTTGAGTTCGATTGTTATACTCATTGTCAATTTTGCATCCACAATCTCTGAAAACAATGAATATTGTACATATTATTAGTACATATAGTAAACTCGACCCGTCAACTCAAAAAGGACGAAAACAAACTACTCAACTTGTAAGGCCAGTGCGTGCCAAATAGGTAGTGGTTGTAGAGTGACGGATTGTACAATACAAGAACGAATACGACCTACTTAATCTGGAAAATTTATTTATTTATTTATCGCATACTGGCACATACTCTGAATTTACAAATTTATAGCTGAATAATACAAACATCTAAATCCATTCCCCAGAACGGAGCCAGAGTCCAGCCAGGAACGAATCTAAGAATTTATTTCAATGGAGTCACGGCTTTTATAAATACTTCAATTACATATAAACAGACATAAAATTTATAGGTTAGGTAAAGTTGGCTCATTAAAAGGATTTCCAAGCTCTTGGACTATTAGATTAAAATTTAAAATCTAAAAAAGTATAAAAAGCCTAGATTTATATACATATATTTTATAGCAACTACTAGATTTATATATATAATTATTTAAAGTTAAATTTTTAAAGGTGTTTTTTATTGAAAAAAAAATATCTTCATGTAAAATTGTTTTATGACAAGATTTATGTAATCACGTGTGTGGGATAACTCGATCACACAAAACAGTTGCATTGCTACAACGCCATGTAAAGGAAACAAAAAAAACGTAACCCAAACACTAAAAGTATCGATTCTAGAACCGGAAAACTATGTCACACGAATGTACATATTATACGTACTAAATTCGTTGATGAAAATAGAAAAATAAAGAATATCTATGTTACACGACTATCCTTATTACACCATCAACTCAGAACCAACTATTAAACGAAAACGGCCATACCTATTAGACCATTTAATCATGTTCTAAATTTTTTATGCTTACATAAGAATAAGAAACCAAAAAAATGTTAGTTTTTATTAATGTCATGTGACATCCACCTAGACTACCACCAGAAACATAGGAGGTATAACATTTCCCTTTGTTTTTTTAAGCATGATCGGCCCACGAAAGATGCTATCGTGAGGAGAAATATTCATGTCGAGTCCTTGGATTGCCTTCTTTGTGGAGATGGGTTGGAGTCGGTGGATCACATGTTTACGGGATGCCCCTTCGCGAATAATGTTTGGACCATTGTCACGCAATGGTGTCATCTACCTAACCTCTTCTTTTTCTCAATCAAAGATGTGGTTAAAATTCACATTGGTTTGTCGGATTTGGAATGGAAAACAAAGGCGTTGAACACGATCATGCTTACTACATGTTGGTGCTTATGGAAAGAGAGGAACAAAGTGGTTTTTATCACAATTCCCCCTCGGTGCATCGGGTGGTTTTTGAAATAAAATATTGGAGTTTCCTTTGGTTTTTAAATCGATGTAAGTCTCATATTGTTAATTGGGAATCGTGGTATTCCTTTCTTTTGTAATGTTCCTTGTCGGCGGCCTCTAGCTTCTTGCTAGGGTTTTTTTTTGCCCATTCTAATGCATTGCCGTTCCAAAAAAAAAAAAATTGTTCATTATTTCATTATTACCGATTTTTTTTCTAATGGGCCGACATAGTATTGTGGATGACGTGGCGTGGTTAGTTTCTTGCAATTCGTTTTCTTTTTACAAAAGTTAAGGTCGTCATCAGCTCGTACATCACGTTAAATCTAAGACCTTGCCATTAAAAAAACGCTAAATCTAAGACCTGGTCCCAGGTAGTGTGGAAACGTAATATGAAAGCAGGCGCCGCAGCATTCGCTCCGAATTAACTGGAAATAACCAACCTTAAAGTCGCCATTCATTCGCTGGGATTACTTTAAACACAAGTTTCCCTACCAAATGCGTTTAATATGTTCACAAACTTAAAAAACCAAACCAGTTTGAATCTGAATATGTTGAATCTGAATTACATATTCGATTTTTTGTTATTCAGTTTCCGGTTCGATTTTGGTTTTAAATTATTCAATTCGATTAACCGAGAAAGCTAAATTCATACATATTGGGCTCGGATTTCATTAAACGTTTAACTCGTTACAAGAACGAGGAACCCGTAACCCAAACCAATGAACAACCTAGATGTTATCTTGTTAAAATCCGGTTTTTGGTAATTTGGTCCCAAACCAATGAACACCTAGATGTTATCTTGTTAAAATCCGGTTTTTGGTCCGAATAGATATTCAGTTTCTGGCTGATTTTGAGTTTTTGACCATTTTAAACTCAGTTTGGTTATCAGTTCAACCAAAAAGATAATAAAAATCGAGGAAATCGAACCTGAGGAGCCGGGGAACCAGAAATCTGTAACCGACGAACCTTCCTTCTACGTTCTACTCAACTTCTTTAGGAACACCTTAAACAACACCAGAATACCGTTAGCCAACAAGCCCTTTGGTGAGTGACTTGCTAATAAATTAATAAAAACCAAATACTCTATTTAAAGTTAGATGTTAAATGGCCCAATATTGAAAACTTTAAAGCCCATCAACTCTCATATTATAGTTTCCGTCCCTGTGGTTTAACAACTTTGGAATATGAATGTAAAAAAAAACTTTTAAACTGAAGCTGATGATGTCAACAAAGCATACGGATGGACGAAAACTATAAAAGATAACTATTAAGTATTAAATACCAATTCCAGCTGAACATTAAATTATAAAATAAACATTCATTTCTTTTAAGTAACTATAGATTTCTTAAGGGAGTG
>JBCNJP010000023.1:1255861-1275485 GCA_039602395.1 Deinandra increscens subsp. villosa | reverse complement strand
TTGAGGATAGATTGGTCATTTACACTGTTCTTGATAATTAGTTTTTGCCTCCGTATCCTAATTTGATTACTTTGCCCTTAAGTTAATCAGAAAATCAAAACCATAACCATTTCACATCTTCACTACATACTGATCAAAGGATGCAAGTTTAACCCATTTTTGGTAAAAAGGGTTGTTTTTGGATCAAATACCTATAACAACTTGAACCATCATTTAAATAATAACCTTGTAATCATTTTCAAAATTAGTTATTTATTATTATTTTTTTAAAAAGAACGTGTTGGCGGGTCAACCCAACCGGGCTTAAATTTCACCTGTTTTGACCCGACCTTGAACAAAAGCACTGCAGTTGGACTTCATTGTTTTTGTATTTATGATTCTGTAATTTTTGTTGCAGCTTGGTCCTAAAGTAGAGGATGTAGAAAAGCCTGTAAATCCCTTTGTATTTCTTCTTCGGTTCCTTCTTGGAGCCTCGGCTGGAATCTATTATGTCCTGGTTCCTGTCTACATGTGGCTCAAGGACCAGATTGTGCCGAAAGGTCAACCAATCTGAGCGATCAAGAGACCAGTATGGTGCGGAGGTGGTTTTTACCGTTTTTAGTTTACGTGCAATGTTATTTGGTCTTCATGTAAACTCGCGAATTTAGATATCCGGCGCTTTCTCTTGGAGACATGGACCATTTTGGTTTAGAGCAAATTTGTCATGTGTGCTTATCTATTATGAACTTGTATATTTGTTGGTCAAATCTCCAACATATAATATGTCGATCATGGTTTATCGGTTTTTTTTTCCAATTAAAATCGGTCCGGTTATTGATCAATGTCAGCAGTAACCGGTTTGAGAAAAAAAAACAGTTCGTTTAAAACCGTGTTCTGAGTATGTGAAGAATTCTACTTGATGAAAAAGCTGTTATCAGGAAAAACCGATTTAAAAAACTGGTCTTTTATAAAAAATCAATTAAGTACTAAATATATAAAACTAGATTTGCAACATGTACGTTGCAGAGGGGATAATACGGACGCACATAACAGTTATTGCTGTAACGATATGTAAAGGAAACGGAAATAAAAAACAAAAACTGTGTAACGACCAAAACGTTTAAAGTATTGAGTCTATAACCTAAAAGCTATGCTACACAACCATACTTATTATACCATAAAATCCTGTGTTAAATTCGTTGAGATTGAAAAAGAAAATAAAAAAAATATACTTATTATACCACAAAATCCTGTGTTAAATTCGTTGAGATTGAAAAAGAAAATAAAAAAAATATGACTATTAAAAAAGAAAATAAAAAAATATGTTATAGAGGAGTATACATATTAGAGGTCACCTAATTATATACCAAATTTGTTACGTTCTAAAAAAAGACAAAAATGTTTAATACAAGTGCACGTGACGCGTGGATGAGTTAGATGCAAGTATTATTCCATTGATCCGGACAAATTAAATATTTTATGATATGTTTTAAAAGTAGCTTTTGGAATATGAAATAAATTAAATATTTAAATTATTTAATTACGTCGAATTTGTCATGTTCCTTTGAAAAGGTATATATTTCATGCCAATTCCACAATCAAAATGTATTTAAATTTGGGGATGCAATTTCATGCCAATCTTGTCACATTTTCTTGCCTATTGCATGCCAAAATTTCTCATGAAAGCCACGCTGATTTCTGATAATTATTTAACGCAATGTTTAACTTCATGCATGCCGCATGCGTGCATTTGAAATTAAAGTGGAAGAGTATTCTTTTTGTTACTTCTTCCTCATGCAATTGGAAAATATATCATATATTGTATACATTCCATCTCATCGAAGTGATGTTATTAAAATGTATGATTTTGGATTTTTGACTAGCAATTGGAAAATATAGAGTATTAATGTTGGAGTGAGGCTTAGGTGCTGTTTGTTTTTTGCAGTCTGATTTCATCTGATTTCATGTCTGCAGCTGAAGATGTGGTCTGAAGATCTGTAATCTGAAAATATAAGACTGTTTGTTTTATTAACTTAACACTGTCTGCAAAAACTGAAAAATATATAACTGTCAAACTTATCTTACTAAATTAAAATCATTTAACGTTCAAATTATAATATAAATACAATAATAAAACCAAATATCAATAACATAAAAACATAAGTAAGATGGTGGTGGTGGTGGGGTGGTGGTGGTGGTGGTGGTGGTGTGGTGGTGGTGGTGGTGGTGGCGGTAATGGTGGTGGTGGTGGTAATGGTGTGGTGGTGGTGGTGGTGTGGTGGTGGTGGTGGTGGTGTTAGTGGTGGTGGTGGTGTGGTGGTGGTGGTGGTGGTGTGGTGGTGGCGGTGATGGTGGTGGTGGTAGTGGTGTGGTGGTGGTGGCGGTGGTGGGGTGGTGGTGGTGGTGGTGGTGGTGGTGGTGGTGGTGGTGGTGGGGTGGTGGGGTGGTGGGTCTTTTGTTTTTAAGCTTGTGAGTTATAGTGTGAAGATGAAATAAGCAATGTTTATAAGTTTTTTTTTAAGAGGTTTTAAGCTTAAATAAGATCTTCATAAGAAAAAAAACAAACAGTCTTCAAGGCATATGTCTGCGCGCCTGCAGACATAACCTCTTCTGAAGATGTATTAAGCAAAAACAAACAGCACCTTATTCTTTGGATAGATAAAACACGATCACTAGGAGAAAAACAGACTCCAAAGCTTTCATAAAACGGTTAATAAATCACGGTCCTTAACGGAGAGAACAAGATATTGAGATTCTTTTTATTTCCACCAAAATATCAAAGTTTGCACGATTATCATATTCGTCTTCTCTAATAGTGATAAACTAAGCTTATTGTATAATAACAACATTCACAAGCGAAATCACTACCTACCGGTAGAAATATGCATTTCACCTTACGCAAATATCGATGGAGAAACTAACTCATACACTTGTGTATATATAGGCAATCACTTGTTGCGGTTAAGGAAACCGAGGATGAGTTGACTCACATGGTTCGGAAACTGCTCGTGAACAAAATGTGAACCATTTGGCACGTATACTGTTTCTAGGTTCGGCACATACTTCTTCACCTCCCCACTCCTTACGTACTCGTCTACTCCTGGAATTTTTGTCGCGTAATCTTCTTCACCAATGATCACCATTGTTGGAGCCTTCACTATAGGAACTTGTTCTACAGATCCAAGGTTTATTTTAGAGGCTCTACAAATATTAAAAGTAGGATTTTAGACAATGTTTGACCTCAAAGTCAACCTAACTTGTAAAATTCCAATAAACAAACGAATTATCCAGTAAAATCTCACTTATAACAAAGCTATAGTAGGGTAGGATAGTGGCAGACATTTCCTCTATTCCAGAGGATAAAGTGGCTCCTCCGGACCCCTACAAATTAAATTACCTATATGGAATTTGGAGTGCGGTTTGAAATCCAGACTTCTCGTACAAAGCAGCATAGGTTGCAAGATCCTGCTCGGTAAACCAAGATGGTAGAGGTGTCATCGGTTCGACCAAATCCATTATCTCCTGGTTTTCATTGGCTATCGGTATTTCACTTCTAGAAAACAAGATGTAGATGTTTCTCACCACAGTTTTAACATCAAAACGACCAAAATCAGCTTCAGCTCTTCCAGGCTCCTGATAAACATGCAATAACGATTTCATAATCCCTCTAGCTGAGGTCGTGAGTTTTCTGATAACGGGTTCTCATAGTCATAAAAAAAAAAAAAAAAAAAAAACTTGAGGGCGACTTACCTGCCATCTTCGAACATAAAAGCCCTCTGGTAGGGCAAAACGAGGCTTGTAGGCAGCTGGTGGCGTAAATGCCATGCCGAGTGTTACAATTCCTGCAATTTTCTCTTGGTGGAGAAGGATGAAAGAATAGGCGACCCATACTCCAAAATCTTTAGCAATGACAAAAACCTAAGAATAAACAAACAAATTTCAACCAAGTGTTATGTGAAATTTTTGAAAAATAAACATATGTCCACTTATACCAAATCCAAACCGAAGGAGCTAAATAATTTGGTTTATTTCTGTCTTTCCATTAATTATTTTTTTATTTTATCACCTCTCTCCTCTATTCTTTTAAAAAAATCTATAACAACGTAATGTGCATATAACGTGGGTGCATATATGCATTAAGACAAATGCCTACATATATCATATTTTTTAAGTGAATCTTGAAAATATTAAAATTACATGCGTTTGGTGTTGTTTAAAAAAACATGCATTTTGGTCAATTTATATAATAAATAGGACAAGCGTGAAAAATGGTTCTTTAGTGGTTCTGAAAAGAACGTGCCTCTTATACGGACACAAATTACTATTTTATAAAATGTCGTGTATAAAGCTCATAAAGTTTGAAGATTAATTACTCGCTTACTGCTATACAAATAATTTCAACTTTTTTTACCTTTTTATTGTCTAATTTATAACTTACTGATGCTTTTAACTTATGAAGTATTGTTTTTAATGCATAATGTACAACAAATTTATACTTATAAGCCTATAGTGCTTGGATTTTTTAAAATTTAGCATTTTCGGTACTTGAGTTTTATACTTGAACGAATAAATCCTTATATTAAGTTAACATTTCGTACTCTTTTTATTGCTTAATGTACAACTTTCTTATGCTTTTAAGGTGTTGTTTTTGTTGCATAATGTACAACTCATTTATGATTCTAAGCATATAATACTTAATCTAACTTTAATGTTGTTACACAGTCTTTTTGAATTTCCGTTTTCTTTACGTTACGTTGTATCAATACAACTGATTTGTGCACTTACATTATCTACGCAAAAACACGTGTAGAGTAAATCATTTAGAAATATGATTATTATTGTTTTAAAATTCCAGATTTCTCATTCAACTTACTTATTTAACTGGTCATTTGGCCGAGTGTTATTGGTGATAAGGGTAAGACTCGAGACTGAGAGGTCACGAGTTCGATACCCGAGCGGCCGAGCCAGACAGGTTTTCTACCGGCCGTTCGCGAAGGTGATTTTTCCTGAGAACAGGCTCAACAGTGTAAATAATGCTTTGTTGATCGTTTAAAAAAAACTTACCTATTTACACCAATTTTTTCTTTGAGGTGGTTAAAATTGTACAAGTCCTCAAACTCCGTTTTTCTTTAACCAATTTGTATATTTTAAACCATTAATACTTGTCCAAGTGGTTATTGGCGATGATAGTTCAATCTCTGAGCTTTCAAATTTACAACCGACGGATTTTTCATGGAATGAGCTCAACCAGTCTAATTACTCTCTCCAGTTTTCGACAACTTGAGCTTGTTGGCCTTTAAAAAAAATTATGTATATTGTATCGATTTTAGGTTTTCATTTGATCATAATCATATAAATCGTGTCTGCGATTTTGAATTTCGATCAGCAAACGAATCACTCATCGATCAATTTCGAGTTTTCGACATATCAAAAAAGAAAAAAAAAATTTGATCATAAACTTTATACGATCGAGATCAAATCCGAAATCGAGATAAATAAAAACAGGTACCTTAGAAATGGAGAGAGAATCAAGGATCGAAGCAATATCGTTGACGAAATCATCGTACGAAGCTTTTTCGGGTTCTGCGGGCGGGTCGGATAGTCCGTATCCCCTGTAATCGAGGGCGATGGATCTGAAACCGGCGGTTGCGAGGGCGATCATCTGGTGGCGCCACGTGTACCATATCTCCGGGAATCCGTGAAGGAAAATCACCGCCGGCGAGGAATCGGAGCCGATCTCGGCGACGTGAAGGTTTAGGCCGTTGATTTGTAGGAATCTGTGCGAAATTTTATCCATTTGTTACGTGTGGTCCAAGGCATCAAGATTTTTAAGTTGCTAAAAGAGTAATGTTTTCATAATCTCTTTTTTTTAATGACATTTATTTATTTATTTAATCGCAAAATTTGTGTACATCACGAAATTGAACACGAACTCACGAAGAGTCCAAGATACATTTTTTATTATTTAACCTTAATTACATTATTATCCTATATATAATAAATTACATTATTAGTGTTAAAGTTACATGAGAAAAATCTGATGTGACATTCATGAAGAGAGGAAAACCACTCTTCCGCTCTAATGTTGATGATTGTAGCTTTTTGCAAAGGCGTATCTTTTTTTTTAACATGCTAGATTTTGGGTCGAGGACTTATCTAGAGGCGCTAATGTATCATTTGTATTTCTGTTTATCAGGACTTGAACGTTTCACCAACACCATTAAAGGAAACCCCAGACAATTGGGAAAACCTCCCTGAACGTGAACGTCAAGCCTCAAACCGATGCCTTTCTGACGATAGTGTATTTGGCTAAGGAGGATTTGATTGACAAAGAAAGATTCAAAAACGAGAAAGTATCTCAAATTTCATGACTCGCTAGTTGCTACTACTCCAAAAGTTTATTCTCTATATGTTGTGTGCGGTTTTTAGTTAAAGAAATAAAAAATTAATAAAAGTAATAAAAAATATTATTTAATAAAATATAAATGAATATGAATATTGAATTATAAATAAAAAATTAGAAAACAAATAAATTTTAAATATAAATAAGCATTTTAGGGATAATGATTGGAAATGTATGCGAAAACTCTACTATCAACTTGTGTGTTGCCATTAGTTTTCTTGATTGATATTGTTACATCTATCTATAGTCAATAGTCAATACGCAATCTACATCTAAAGTCTATACGCCATCTAGTAAAGCATCTCAAGAGTCTATATCTAAACCTCATCCACCTTCAATTCCACCTCACACATCACATCATGTATTGTTTCATGTAAATAAAATCTTGTCTGTTTGTTGATATAGTAAAACTACAACATATAGAATAATCATACGATCAAAGAGAAATACACTGCATGATATAAATAATTAAATATACACTACTAGAAGGTCCCATTAGTTAGTAGAGTATTGATAGGATCTCATAAAATTTTTAACTGATAAGTTTTCACGGTTGTTAAAAAAATATAGCATGAATATTATTGAGTATATAATTAAAACTTTGTATAAAACCTCGTATGAATTTCAATTTGTGTAGAAACTAGATTTATTGTCCGCGTGTTGCGGCGAGGATAACGGGTACACGAAACAATATATTGTATTGCTAAATCTAAACGTAAAGAAAACACATATACAAAATAAGTATGCAATGACGTTAACAAAAATAATAAAGAAAGTAAAAAACTGATACGTAAACACAACAATATGAAACAAAAACAAAGTAAACCTAAATATTATGTTACACGGATTTACTCACTACACCACCTAGCTACTGTATTAATTGTGATGTGTTTACACACGTTTATCTATGAAAGAAAGACTTCTTCAAAAATTATTATTTATCGGAGGATGTCACGTGGTATCCAATCACTAGAGGCACGTGGCCCAATCACGCACGAGCACTATCCACCTCAAGTTATGAATTATATATAGTATAATATTATATAGAGTTGTGTGAGCAAACCTTAAGACAACTATAAGAATGTTGTCATGTGACCTAAACTAAAGTTAAAGTCATTTATACTTCCTGCACATATATTAAGCTTGCAAATTACATATTACTACAAGAAAAAAAGAAAAACCCTCTTGGCGACAAAGTCTATGGCGACGACAGATGTCACCGTTTTATCTTTAGATTTGACGAGGACAAGTAAAACGACGACATGTAAGGTTTTTATAGTTTTTACTAGTCTTAGGCCGGAATTAATGGCAACGATATTTGTCATTTATGGTGGCGACAAATCAACGACATGTTTGATGATTACATGTTATCAACATAGTCTATGACAATGACATATCGTTGCAATACTTACAAAAATCCACATGTCGTAGGGTCATTTCCTTTCCTTTTAGTAGTGTATAAAACTCTAGTGGATAGTATATGGAAACATCATGACTCTTTCTTGTTGAGGTTCACATATCGGGTCGGGGGTCCCATTTATGTAAAATTTTCTTCATTATTATTGCAAGGAAATAGTATCCGAAACTATCATGCCCTTGTCTCTTCCAAGCCAAAAGTCCTACTCTCATAATCAATCCTATTGTCAAAAATAATTACCAGAGGAATAATTTACTACTAGATTGAAGAATGGGTTCCTTAACTAATTAACCGTTTTTTATCCGTTAAGATATAGGTAAAATTCGCCTCATCACATTCTCTTCATATTATAGAGTAGGATTATACTGTGTATGTTTGTTTGTTAATTTGATTAACAACAAATTAGGACAGTCATTTGAAAGACGGGGAGAGACTTTCAAATAACTAATGTGTAATAATTTATTTATATAAGGTTAAACCATTACATCTTTCAGTTGGTGGTTGTTGTCGGTGAAATGCAATAAGTGTCAGAGTTAATGGGATGTAACCATAGCAGTTACATCAGTAAACAAACCCATCAGCAGTAACTAAGGCCTTGTTTGCATTCTCAACCACCTCCTGACTCGGTCAGGAGGTTGAGAAATCCGAACTGGGTCAACATGTTTTTGGACATGGGTCAGACGAGGAGGACCGAGTCAACAACATTTTTGTGAAAAATAAACTCGTCGACCATTGATCGAGTCAGTGGGCTCTGACCGGATCGGGTCAGACGAAATCAAACAAGGCCTAAGTTTCTATGACACATGTATTGTTGTTGCTTATAGTTAGCCGATTCGAGATAACTAATCTCCTAAACACAGAGATTCTTAATCGAGTTAGACTCCAAATTAACAATTAGGGAGAAATAGAACCAAAATTTTTGAATCAATTTTATGTGTTTTCCATATTCCTCTAAAGTGAATAAACCTACGTGATGCATGAGAAGATGCATGTTTAATGGCAACGTGGAAATGATGGAGGAGTTGCGTTACCAACTAATAGAAGTAATAATGCAACATATAATTGAAATAGGGTCCTACTATCCGTACCACCTATTTTCTATTTGCACCACTCAATATGCCGCATATATGACTAAATGGGGCATTTTGAGAAAAGACAAAATGCCAAAACGCCGCATATAGGAGAAAACGGGGCGTTTTAGTTGCAGACACGCGCGTACCTTAAAGCTAACTGGTTCGGTTGACTGGTTGTACGAAACATACCTTGAAATGCCGCACTTTGCCCTAGATGCCGCGTTTTGACTCTTTTTTGTCATTTTGTTAAATGCCCCATCTAGGTATATATGCCTCATTTTGAGGTCTATAAATAGATGAGTGTTCATTGTTTTTTTTTTTGCACTATTCATTCGTATGAATGCGAATCATTTCTAGTTGTATCATCTATGTCTAACTTGTAAAGACAAATATTAGCAGTTAAAATGTCTTATTATGACTTCATTTTCGGTGACGATTTTATTGACGATTCTTCTTCTAACCCGACGTAGGTTCCAGAATCAAACCGGGTAACTATTTAGTTTCTTCAACTATTTTATTTATTTATTTATCTTAAAATAGTAATATTTTGTGTTTCTTGAGCAGTATGATGGCTTTCAATCATCTAACAAGCCGGTTCCAGAAATTAAGGAGCATTTAAATAAACAAAAACAATAATTTTTTTATCAAATGTCGCGCTTTGGATAAAAGAACACGTTTTAACTGCAACATAGTATAACGAATTTTGTTTTCTGTCTTTGCTTAAGATGCCGCGTTTTGAACTAAATGCCGCATTTTGAAGCTTTTTGTCTTTTTCAAAATGCCGCATATATGACTATGTGCCGCGTTTTGAAGTAAAGTACATCGGAACACTTTGACTTTTGACCAGATAAGACTTTTGTCTTATTCAAGATGCCGCATATAGGACTATGTGCCGCGTTTTGAGTGGTGCAGATAGAATTTGGGGTGGTGTGTATAGAATGTCCGTTGAAATAAAACCCCCTTAATGTGCGAGATTTATGAGAGAACAATGTCTATCATTTAAAAATCTAAACTAATAAAATAATCTAATTTAAAATTTTTATATATGTTTATAAGTTTATTGTTATAATTTATTTTTTGCATTATTTAATAACTTTTTCTATTTGCAACCTTTTTTATTGGGGATTTTTTTTTATCTTGAACATGGCTCCTAAATCCTCAGAACCAGCCCTGAACAAAACTTGTGTGGACGGACGATCTCTATCGATTTCTCTCCAATCAAGTGATTCTGAAGCAACACCGGTGCGAAACGATAAATCAAAACAAGAAAACTTATGCCTTTTGATGGTCTACCGATGATGTGTGTGATTGATTACGAATCCTAATCACACCGACATACTTTGATCACCCCTAGGTACTTTCCTTATTGTCATGCTGAGTGGTTTCCGTCTTCTAGACATTGATTAATTTTGCATACGTCCTTGTCCGACAATATATATCACATACCCAATTAGTGGGCTCGATTTGTGCAAGTTTTTCTTGCAATAAATGTACCAGCCATTATAAGTTACAAGGACTATCGGGTTTGGGTTCGATTAGTAAAGCTATTGGAGTTATGATGTTGCTTACTTATTTTCTTTGAGACTAAGGGTTTGAGCGCCCCACTAAAGACGGGTTTGATGTAATTTTGATTTTTAGAAGGGAAAGGAGAACATAATTAACTTGTTATGTTACAGTCTAAACATGAGAACTCGTTTTAAAATAACAGTCTAGTGTGAGAAAGTCATTTGATCTATAAAAGACTAATCTACCGAAGGAGAATGCTCATTGGTTTGTAAAGTTTACATAGGTAAATGCAATTAAATAAACATATGAATTAAACATATGAATTAGGTGGTGTGGTTGTTTAATTCATAAATTCAAACACTAAAGTTCCAAGTTCAAATCTTGCATGTGATATGGCACATTTAAATTTCTTTCATTCATTTGTCTTTTCTTATTTCTTTACCTTTTAGACGTTTTATCTTTTCTTTTTTTCTTATTTCTTTCCTTCTTTGATTTTTTATTTAGAATTCCTTAGTTTTAGTTTAATATATTTTAGTTACATATCATTAACATATTTAAATAATATTTTTAATAGTAATATAAGATTGAGTTTATACGTTAGCCATTTTTAGAAAACAAAAGCCAATCTTGGTGTGGCAATTTATTATTATTTTGAAAGGTATGTATTTGACCAAATCATAAACTGAACGAAAATGGCATCTGAGTTGGAAAGAAAAAAAAAGTGTTGTGGTAATTTCAAACTCTTGACAAAAACTTGGAAAATGATACAAAAACGAAGATAAACATTTATATATTAACTTTATTAGTTATTGTTTTAGTCGTATTTGTGTTTCATTTTTCTATGCATTTATCTAGACTTTGTTGTATATGTACATAAGCCTTGATTTTTTATTGTATTCACGTTGAATAGTTCACTTGTTTTGTTTTAAACTTGCAATTTCAATAGCATTATGGTTTGGTTACGGGTTAAAATTCATCAACGTGCAAACCTCTAACTATGACTAGAGGTGCACAAAGCATATTTTTTTTATATAAACCGGATCGGATTTATTAGATTTAAGACCGGGTATTTTTGTCAACAAAGTGAAAATCAGACTAAAGCGTTACCAATTGGATCTAAACTGGTTTTGAGTAGAAATATAATTTAAACAAATAGGAACCTGATGGGATAGGAATGGAATCGAATAGTTGAAACAAATTTCGAGAATTGTCACTAGTTTGCATGAATTTCAACTTTCGATCCTAGCTTCAAAAAAATTACGGTTAAGGTCTCAAGTTTTGAAAAATCATAACACCTTTCGTCCTTTTGATGGATGTTCGTTAAATATTTTTGTTAAATGGATGTTAATTGACTATAATACCCTTGCCTTTAAATAATAGATTAAAATAAAACCTAAAACTAAAATAAAACCCCCATTCCGGTGGTGGTGGTGCCCCTCTAATCCTGTCACTAAGTTTGAGAAAAAATCTTTAATCCTAATAAAGCAATAAAATGGTTGCCACATGTCTTATTTTTAAGGTGTCCACATAAGCATTGACACATGTCAAAACCACATTCAATTATCAATTTATTAAATTACCAATCAAGACTAATTTACCTATTTTGTCCAAACTATATTTTTATTTCAAAAATATTTGGCAAACTTAATGTAGATTTGATAATTTGACTATTTTGAAGGAAACTAATCAATAAGTTTTTAAACATTTTAATTTTTTCTTTAATGTATATTAATTAATGTTTTATAATGAATTATGTCATTTATAATTTTTAAATCTCTCAACCGTTTTTTTGTTGTTATATTTATCTAATATTATAAAACTAAATCATTCAACCCGTGTAATATACGGGTTACTAACCTAGTGTCTAATATATAAGATTAGACATTAGAGTTGTAAAAATAGTTGGGCCTATAAAACTGGCTATCGGGTTGAGTGGTGATAATCATGTTATAAATGTGTTAATCGGGTTAGTGGGTTGCAAATGATAGGTTAAATGGGTTGTGATACACAAATCAAAATTGGAGACAATTTACTGGGATAGATGGTTGTCCAAACTGTTTAACTAAACGGGTTAAGTATATCAACTTTAACACGGCCCGGTTTTAAACTAGATTGGATATTCCAACCTCAAACCCAACTTTCTTTATGCTAGATTCATGTCGCGTTTCAGGTCGTGTCACAAAGTACCAGTTTTAGTTATAAGGGTTACGGATCCCGCTCCCCTTGCTGGTAATAAATTATCCAAAGATGTAAGGATAAGATCATAAGAAGATGACAAAGAAGAGTTCGAGACTTTGCATTTGAAGTTGAATAATATACACTTCAATAAAGTGGGGTTTTTAACATTTACATTTGCATTTAAAGAGAGGACTTTTTACACTCATATTTTGTTCTTTACACTTACGTACATTTAGAGTTTATCGTTTTTTTTAACTGCAAATGAATATTTATGCTAAATTATATCATTGTCTGGGTTTAAAAAAGTTATCAATATGTAGCGGGCCATTTGATGGTAACACGTCTTTCTTCTATCCTATAGGTTGATAGTTTAAATTTTGCAAGATCTATAGCTATAAATATTATATACGGTGTGTAATTTGTGAGAGCTCTTTTGGTTGATATATTTAAACAGTCATTTTTTGTGTTAATTATACCTAGCCAATTTTTATTTTTTTTGTAATTTAGTAATATTTTTTTGTGTAAAATGCAAATGCTTTCAATTTAAGAAACAAATGTCCAACGCAACTGGCTATAGAGTTATTTCTATCCAAAAGCAGTGCAAGTTGAATTTTGTAGCCCCTAAAACAAAACCTTTTTTTCCGAAAAAAAGATCCCACTCTATTATTTGAGTTTTTGTTTTTGTTTTTGTTTTCTCTTTTTACATTCGGTTGTAACTATTAACTATATTTTACCACTTACGTGTTGCCGCGATAATAGCGTGATCACACAAAACGGTTGCATTACTATAGCTTCACGTAAAGAAAACAGAAATTAGAAAGCACGTAACAACCCAACGCTTAAAGTATCGAGCATACGGTCTAAAATTTATATAGTACGACTGCACCTATCATACCATAATCTCCCTTGTTAAGTTTGTTAAGATTGTAAATAGAAAAATAAATAAAAATATGCTACATGACTATGCATATTACATCACAATCTCAACAGAAACAGCGCACACGACTATACATATTAGACCACGAAAACATGTGCTAAATTTGTTACATAAAAGAATAATTTTATGATCAAAACCTCGGGTGTAGTTATGAAACTTTATCAAGAATAATTTTATGATCAAAATCTCAGGTGTAGTTATGAAACTTTATCAAGAACCACAGAGGTATTTATGAACATATGTAAAAAAATCAAATTTATGATCAAAACCACATGGGTATTCATAAGACTTTGATGAATAATAACCTACTATTCATTCAAAGTTTCTAATTCAATACATATATAATGAGTAAACTTTGTTTTTGGTACTTGACGTTTGCTTCTTTTATCCCTTTTAGTCATTTCAAAAAGTATGATTTTGGTACCTCACATTTCATTTTTGTATCAATTTTAGTTCAATATCCAAAATCCGTTCAAAATAACCGTTAGTGAACCCCACCCGAGGAGTATTTTAGTCGGATATAATTTTACGTTGAGATACATTTTAGTGTTTTACGTTGGAACTCGAAGTGATTGTCATTTTATAGTCTTTTGTATTTGTATTTTCTTTACGTAACACTTTAACAAAGTGTCTGTTTTACATATCACGATATCTTTCTCGCATTGTAGAAAACATTAATTCTAGTTAATAAGAATAGTTTTAAGAAGAAAAAAATAGACTTTTGGGGGGATAAATGTATGGCAAATATATGTCCTCTATCAAGGCTAGATCGATGGCATCCTTAGGGCCTAGTCTTCATACATGGTCCCATTGTCATTGATTTTACACAAGACTTAGGTCTTTCATTTTTGGCTACTAGTGCATTTGAGTGGGGAGTTTTTTTAAAGGTTGTAGATCAAGATTTTAACGTTCCGTTTACGGTGTGTATATAATGAATATATATGTAGGTATTTTTGGGGGCAAAGTGAAATTGTATTAATTTTAATGTTATTTTACTGATTTCGTGAAAATAACGTTAAAAGGAATGGACGGTTAATTATGCATCATGTGATGGAGTTGGTAGCCGGAAGACAAGAGGTACATGCATCAATTGGTCTTTATCCTGATGTGGTAAGTGTTATGTGTTTTATGTCTAAGGCTTGATGCAAAACTACAGAGTCAGGGGGTCTCACTGGATTTAAACTAAAGTTACAAATGTTTATATTAAAGAAAAAAAGAGTTGGATATATAGAGCCTAGATCTTCGCCCTAAACACCACCAAGAACCCCGTACTTTGTATTTTATTTATCTGTATAACGAGCTAAATTCCTCAATAATATTATTTGTTATTGTTAGTAGTGAAGTTACAATCTATAGGCTTTGAGATTTCTCCGGTTAAAGTTGTTTTCAAGAACCAATGAGCTTATAGCTCAATGATATTTGAGAAGACTTGTAACCCTAAGCTCTTTGGTTCAAAAGCGGGTATGAGCAAAAATACTTTCCGATTGAAGAAAGGGATTTTTCTAAAAATAACAGGAGACTGAAGATAAGTATTTGAAAAGGCCATACCACTGAGTTCAAGTATGCCGTTAAAAAAAAAATAGTTTTCAAGAGCTAGCAACATAGTTAGAAACAAAATCTTAGCAGCCAATAACGAATTCCCTCCTCACAATACTCTAAGGTGGCGTTTGGTTCACGGAATGTAATGTAATTGGAATTGTAAAATTTCCTTTTAAAGTTGTGCTTAAGTTGGGTAAGGGAGGGGTTTGAAATACAATGAATTCCTTTAATCAATGGAATTTGAGGTCATGCAACTTTCCTTCGTTAAAGTGAAGGATTTCTAAATTCCAATGACTAAAGGAATTCATTGTATTTCAAACCCCTTCCTTACACAACTTAAGCACAACTTTAAAAGGAAAACTTTACAATTCCAATTACATTACATTCCGTGAACCAAACGCCACCTAAGTTATTTTTATCTTACCAATCCAACTAAAACTCCATTCAAGTTTGGACATCTACCCCAACGATTGTTTAATTTTAGTTAACAAACGTAACGTCACTAACAACCTGCGTAACGTAACAATTTATCTTTAAATGATTAAAGGCAAAGGAATTTGATTTTGATTGTTATACTCTTTTGTCAATTTTGCATCCACAATCTCTGAAAACAATGAACTCAGCCCGTCAACTCAAAAAGGACGAAAAACAAACTAGTCGACTTGTAAGGCCAGTGCGTGCCAAATAGGTAGTGGTTGCTTGTAGATTGTACGCGACAAGAACTTAAGCACGACAAGAACGAATAGGACCTATTTAATCTGGAAATCTGGAAAGTTTGTTTATTTATTTATTTATTGATTGCACACTAGCACTTTGAATTTAGGAATTTAGAACTGAAAAATACATAAGAGATCCAGGAAAGAAACCAAGAATGTATTTCAATAGAGTCATTGTTTTTAGACACACTTCAATTACGTAAAAGCAAACATAAAAAATTACAGATTAGGTAAGCTTGGCTCGTTAAAAGGGTTTCCAAGCTCTTGGACTACTAGATTAAAATTTAAAATCTAAAAAGGTATAAATTGCCTAGATTTAGGAAAATTGGATTTAAATAATCTCAAGTTTTGAGGGTTGGCTAGCAATAATCCCACTTTCTAAAATCACTCCCACTAGTCCCAACTTTCATCATATTTATTGATATTGGTCCCGTCGTTAGAAAACTTAACACCGTTAGTTTTTTTTATGACGTGGCAACTGATGTGTCATTTATTTATTATTTTTTCTTTTTTTAATTCCATGTAATTACACATGGCAATCCATGTATGGGAGAGACCCACTTTTATTTATGTTTCTTATATTTTTAAAGCTAATATGTAAATAACTCAGCTAATTAAAAAAAAAAAAAAAACCCTCGTTATCTCTCAATCTCATCACCCCATCGCCGCCACCAATAAACCACCACCACCTGAGTACCTGACAGCCGTTGCCATCGTTTCGTCGCCACCGCCAATAACCACACCTCCACCACCATCCACCGTCGTCGCGTCGACGCCACCACCAGTCGCCTGTCTTCTTCGTTCCTCCTTCCACCATCTGACCAGATCTCTCCGGTCAGCACCCCCATTTTTGTTCTTATAAAACAGAGAGACGACGGGCCTTTGTGATTATTTGTCAATCTAAGTTCAATTTCACACACAACTATGAATACAAACTAGATCTCCGACGAACAGTTAACCGGAACTCCTACCTCGGTTTCGCCGCCTCCACCGGCGAACAAACGGAGCTAAACTGCTTTCTACTACAATGTAATATTACCGTTGAGTATTTACCGGAGGCGAAAAGTCCGTTAACGGCAATTTGCTCGGCACTTCGATTCCGTGGAGTTGGTGGTCAGGTTCACTACTGGCCTTTCGTGGAGCCGGTGGAAAGTTCCCGTTACCAAATTTTGTACTCTACAGATCTTGGAGTCATCCTCGCCATTAATAGTGAGTTCAAATTCTCCAGTAGAATATAACGAGACTTGAATCTTTAAAGTTGCCGAAACTGAATTTACATTTTGATCTTGTGAACTGGTAGTATTGGTTTTTGTGATGTAGATGATGATGGCCTGTGGTATTGGATATCAGGGAGAGACGATTAAGTGGTCGAGATTTAAAAAAATAATAATAACACATCACACGTTGAGATTTAAAAAAAAAAATAATAATAATAATAACACATCAGACGCCACGTCAGCCAAAAGTTAACGGTGTTAAGTTTTTTTAACGGTGAGACCAATATAAGTAAATATGGTGAAAGTTGGGACCAGTGAGAGTGATTTTTAAATGTGGGATTATTATTGACCAACTCTCAAAAGTTGGGATTATTTAAATCCAATTTTCCCTAGATTTATGCACATATATTTTTTACTTTCTAGCAACTGCTAAGTTTATTAAATATTTAAATTTCTAAAAGGTGTTTTTTATTGAAAAAAAAAAGGTATTTTTTTATTTAAATTTACTTTATTTTCTTTCTATATGTTCATTTCCAAGAAAGTCACTCTTTTTTTAAACATAAACTACTCTCTTTTTTCTACATTTTAAAGGTAAAAGCATACTCTTTCTCTTCCTTGTAAATCTTCTACACATGCTTTGTAAAAGTATTCATGACAGGTTTTCTAATAATATATGAGTACGTAAACCTTAAAATTTAAGGTTTAGTTGTCAGTGGTTATAAGTAGATGAGAGAGAAAAAGTTTAGCAAATCTGCATATTTGATAAAAAACTGGTGATTTGTTAAAATTTGAGGACTGAAAGATAGAGAAAAGATAATGATAAAGGTAAAAAAAATATAATTTAATTATGATTGTGGGTGAAACAAAGAGAAAAAATAAAAATATAAATATAAATTATAAGAATAAGGATGGAAAACTTGTCGTGAATCCTCTAACTATCGACCAAAAAGGAAATCAAAGTGGACTATATAAGTTGCTCAGTTCCTGAGCGGAAAGAAGGGTGGTGACGTTGAAACATCTTCTCAACACCATTTTTCTAACACTAACATTGGGGTCACCATCTCAACAAACATTTTTCACTCGAAAAATCCGTACATATATTTCTATATACTTGTGAACATTCACTATATTTCAACGACTCAGAAATGACTCAGATGACGTCCGTCCGCTTCCCCAACTAAAATGAAGGCTTCTCCAATTAGAATAGCTAAATAAATAATAAAAAAGGCCAACCCTCAAGCAAATCGATCAAACCGAACCCGTTACAACAAACAAATTTGCAAACTGGCCCCAAAACTAACGAAGCTCGTTCATGAACCATAAATTCCATTTGATGGTTTCATGTAAAATTGTTTTATAAAACTCGTACAAAGCACTTGCATTGCTACGTCATGTAAAAAAAATATAAAAAACTGCGTAACGACTCAAACTCTTAGGCTTATTACACGACTATGTTTATTACACCACCAACTACTAAACGAAAACGGTTATATCTATTAGACCACCAAATCATATTTTAATTCTTTTATGCTTATATAAAAAACAAAAAATAAGTAATAAGAAAAAGTTTTTTACACATGCCACATCACGTTCACCTGGCGTGGCATCATAGAAGGACTACCGTACTATTTATATTCATATAACTAAATATATCATGTTTACTTTGTTTTTAAGTATAATATAATTTGTCAAAGTACTGAAGTCACCTATGAGATTAACCAAATTAATCAAATACTTACGTTAATTCACTATTACCGAAATTCGAAATTTTTTTTAATGGGCCGACATATAGTGTTATGGATGACGTGGCTTGGTTACTTTCTTGCAAATTCGTTTTCTTTTTTCAAAAGTTAACATCGTACATCACGTTAAATCTAAGAACTGGTCGCAGGTAGTGTGGAAACGTAATCTGAAAGCAGGCACCGCAGCATTCACTCCGAATTAACTGGAAATAACCAAACCATTCATTCGCTGGATTACTTTAAACACAAGTTTCCCTACCAAATGCGTTTAATATGTTCACAAATTAAAAAACCAAACCAGTTTGAATCTGAATATGTGGAATCTGAATTACATATTCAACTCGATTAAACCGAGAAAGTTAAATTCATTCATTCGGAAATTTTATATGTATTAAGTATGGCCCTCTTGGGTTTACGGCCCCCTGACTTACAGGTTCAAGTTTTTATTCAAGCTTCGCCACTGGCTCAGATTACTTGTTAAAATCTGGTTTTTTGTCCGAATACAGATTCAGTTTCTGGCTGGTTTTGACCATTTTGAATTCAGTTCGGTTTTCGGTTTAAAAATCAAAAATCAAGGAAATCGAACCGACGAGCCCGAAAACCAGAAATCTTACCGATAAACCCTCATGAGTTCTGCCGACTTGCTGACAAAACACTAAATCCTCTGTTTGAATTTAGTTGCCAAATGGTGAAAACTAAAAAGCCCACCAACTCTTATATTACAGTTTTGATTCCCATGCTTTTTGCTGCACCAACACCTTGGTCTGTGAATGAATGAAAAAAAAAAAAAACTTTTGGACCGAATATAAATAACTTTCTAAGATAATTAATAAGTACCAAATCTAGCTGAATATTAGATTATAAAATAGACAACTTTTTTTTTTACAAACAATAGATTTCCTTATCCTAAAAGAATG
>JBCNJP010000023.1:1189811-1255361 GCA_039602395.1 Deinandra increscens subsp. villosa | reverse complement strand
CAGGTTCCTAGCAATTTCCTTAATATATCATGTTATGGATAGTATAAGAAGATGCAACCTGCAAACATCCAGAATGACAATCTTTCCTCCCCATCTCCTTTTGAAAACATTCCAAAAATGGTTAATAAAATTGGAGCTTTGGTATATAACATAAGCACATTAACACTTACCAAAGCCCAAAAACGATGGCGATTAGCTTACTTCTCTATCTACTTCTCAAACACTATGTTATCAATAGCCAAAGTGCCCAACAAACGATACCGGTACCCGGTTTCCGGGATCGTAGCATCACCATCATACACCTCTCTCAAAATCACCTCACAAGATACCGATTCCGGTGACCATAGTCAACGGTTTTCGAGCATTGACCACGATGACCTTGTCAATTTGGTTAAAACAAAAGATCTCGAGCTATATCGAAAGTTTAACGGTGTCACAGGTTTAGCCAAGTCTCTTCACACCACTTTACACAATGGAATTGTCACCCACGATATCGAGGAACGGAAGATCGCGTTCGGTTCCAATACGTACAAAAAACCGCCCCCGAAAGGGTTCGTTTATTTTGTGGTCGAGGCGTTTAAGGACACCACCATAGTCATACTACTCGCGTGTGCCGCACTTTCTTTAGGCTTCGGTATTAAAGAAGACGGGGCTAAAGAAGGGTGGTACGAAGGAGGTAGTATCTTTGTGGCGGTTATATTAGTTATTCTCGTGTCTGCTGTTAGTAACTTCAGACAAGAAAAACAGTTTGATCGTTTGTCAAAACTAAGCAATAATATAAAAATAGACGTTATACGAGAAGGGAGGAGGCAAAAGATTTCCATTTTCGATGTCGTGGTTGGCGATGTCGTAATTCTTAACATCGGAGATCAGATTCCTGCAGACGGGTTGTTCATCGACGGGCACTCTTTGCTAGTTGATGAATCGAGCATGACGGGTGAGAGTGAACATATAGACATTGATGCCGTTAGACATCCGTTTTTGTTCTCGGGTTCAAAAGTGGCGGATGGGCATGGTCAAATGCTCGTGATATCGGTCGGAATGAACACCGCTTGGGGGAAGATGATGAGCTCGATAACGAGTGATTCCGATGAGCAAACGCCGTTACAATCCCGTCTCAATAAACTAACTTCCTCGATCGGGAAAGTCGGTCTTGCGGTTGCTTTTCTTGTTCTTGTAGTTATGTTAATACGTTATTTCACCGGGAACACAGAAGACGAGAACGGGGTACGCGAGTACAACGGGAAACGCACGGATACAGACGAGATAATTAACTCGGTGACACGGATTTTCGCGGCAGCGGTGACGATTGTCGTGGTGGCGATCCCGGAAGGCCTGCCGCTAGCGGTCACACTCACGCTTGCTTACTCTATGAAGAGAATGATGGTTGATCAAGCCATGGTTAGGAAGTTGTCCGCTTGTGAAACTATGGGTTCAGCCACTGTTATATGCACAGATAAGACCGGGACTTTAACCATGAATCAAATGAAAGTTACAAAATTTTTTCTCGGTTTTGATCTCATTGAAGGTGAGTCTGAGTCTTCCGGTGTGATCGACACAAAAGTCCGCCAACTTTACCATCAAGGAGTAGGTTTAAACACCACAGGGAGCGTTTACATTTCCGTTTCAGGAACCGAAACCACACCGGAATATTCTGGAAGTCCAACAGAGAAAGCAATACTTTCATGGGCTGTAACAGATTTGGGTATGGATATGGAGAAACTGAAACAAGACTCCACCATTCTTCATGTGGAAACCTTCAATTCCGAGAAGAAACGAAGCGGGGTTTCGGTTATGAACAAAGAAGACAACACCATACATGTCCACTGGAAAGGGGCAGCTGAGATGGTGCTAGCAATGTGTTCAAATTATTATCAGAAAAACGCGACCAAATCGTCAATAAATCATGAAGAAAGGACACGATTTGAGAAGATAATTCAAGGAATGGCTGCAAGTAGCCTTAGGTGCATCGCCTTTGCACATAAGGAAAATGGTGATCATGGTACACTAAGTGAAGACGGGTTGACTTTGCTCGGGATAATAGGGATCAAGGACCCGTGCAGACCAGGGGCAAAAGAGGCAATTGACATATGCAACTCGGCCGGGGTAGAGATTAAGATGATAACAGGAGACAACGTATTCACAGCAAAAGCCATAGCCACAGAATGTGGGATACTTAAACCGGGTCAACAAGTCAACAAAGAAGAAGTGATAGAAGGTGAACAGTTTCGTAACTTCACAGAAGATGAAAGAATGGAAAAGGTCGAAAGGATCAAAGTTATGGCAAGATCATCACCATTTGACAAGCTCTTAATGGTTCAGTGTTTAAAAAAGAAAGGTCATGTGGTTGCAGTCACAGGTGACGGTACAAACGATGCACCGGCTTTAAAAGAAGCCGATATCGGGCTTTCAATGGGGATTCAAGGGACCGAGGTGGCTAAAGAGAGCTCAGATATTGTCATTCTAGATGATGATTTCGCTTCTGTTGCCACCGTGTTAAAATGGGGCCGGTGTGTGTATAATAACATCCAAAAGTTTATTCAATTTCAACTTACAGTAAATGTTGCAGCTCTTGTGATCAACTTCGTTGCAGCTGTTTCTGCTGGTGATGTTCCCTTAACCGCGGTTCAATTATTGTGGGTCAACCTAATTATGGACACTTTAGGTGCTCTAGCCCTTGCTACAGAACGGCCCACAAAAGAACTCATGGATAAGCCACCAGTGGGGCGGGTTGCACCGCTTATAACAAATGTTATGTGGAGGAACCTATTGGCACAATCTTTGTACCAGATAACCGTTCTGTTAACTTTCCAGTTCAAAGGTAAATCGATATTTAATGTAGATGAGAGAGTGAAGAATACTATCATCTTCAATACATTTGTTTTCTGCCAAGTGTTCAATGAATTCAACTCAAGGAAGTTGGAGAAGAGGAATGTGTTTGAGGGTCTTCACAAAAACAGGTTGTTTATCGGGATTATCGGGGTGACTGTTGTTCTGCAGATTGTGATGGTGGAGTTCCTAAAGGACTTTGCAGATACAGAGAAATTGAATTGGGAACAATGGGGAATTTGTATAGCAATTGCAGCCTTATCATGGCCCATTGGTTGGATTGTGAAGCTGATACCAGTACCAGATAGACCATTTCTTAGCTATATTAGAGGGTGTATTTAGTTGTGTGTGTGTGTTTTGGTATGTGTCTGTGTGTTTTGGTGTGTGTGTGTGTGTGTGTTGTGGTGTGTGTGTGTGTGTGTTTAGGTGTGTGTGTGTGTGTATTTTGGTGTGTGTGGTGGGTGGGTGGGTGGGTGTTTTAAATTATTTATAAGTATAGTTTATTTAGTAAAATAATGTCATTATTTCTTAAAGTTAAAGTTAGTTCAATAATTTCTGTAATATAAACAAATGTTTTTACACAAGAAGTCTAGGGTTGAAAAGGTTCATATGTGAAAGGTTTATTAGTTTTCCTATTATTTAAAGAGTTAGGATTTGTTTTTTATTTGTTTTTCAAATTAAGTAGGTTAGATTATTCTTGTTTTCCAAGGTGATGTTTAGTATAAATAAGGGAGTCTCAGAGTTATTGTAATTTGTGAGTTCTTGGTTGATCAATATATGAAAAGAGTAGTGGGAGTTCCACAAAATACCGAGTTATTTTCTGTGTTTCACAAGTTTTGGGCCAACAGTTACTAGCTATATTATAGGTTGGGATCTAAATACAAGTGAACCTGATCTATACACCACACTAATTGATCCACACACTATAAATACTCTTTTCCTCATGGTGTTACAGCAAAAAATATAAACAGAAATAAAAAAGGTTAATGGGTTATATATATAAACACAAAAAAAAACACATATACAGCAAAAATATGAAACAGCAGGAACCTAAAAAATATGAACCTAAGAAAAATATGTGAACCGACAGAAACTAAAAATATGATATGAAACAACAGATTTTCAAACAGTAGTATATCAAAATATGAATCTAAGAAGATATACTAAAAATCAGACCCAGTTACTTTTTACATATTGCGAGACTGCATATTGCCCTGCATCATCGCATCAAGCACGCATCATGGAATTGCATTGCATCAAGTGAGTGATGCACTCTCAACACCGCATCACGCGTTATGCGTGCATTTTAAAACCAAGCAAATCAACTCCAAAATAAGACAACCATATCCCAAGGCTTTATGAATAAAGTCCTTTTCCCTACTTAGTTGTGGTATGCCTATACAATATTTTCTTTTTTTGGGTAACCATGAGAACCGGTCAAAGGAAGACTCAAGGACCCGTCAAGACCCTGCTAATCAACGGGATAGGCTAACAGGTGACCTTCAAGGGTTAAAGGGAGAAAACAACGGGAAGCTGGATTAGAACCTGAGACGGCCTCTGGTAGAGGGACTCTGGTGCTTACCAGTGTGCCACCACCTTAAAGGTTGTCTGTATCAATACTTAAGTAGTGTGGTATGTTGGTTGATTATTAAAATCTTTTTACATGAAAAATTGGCTTGATCTATGTAGCTATCACCATTATAAAGGAAAAAAGATAAGCACTCGCAAGTAACTATTGATATCTAGAAGAAAAGATTCACTCACATGATCATCAGGAAATCCAATATACCCATTGATCTTGAGGGTTGAAAGTTGAAAGGCAGCAAAACTGTAAGTCTCTACGCAAAGGTATCATGGTCAGTTATGGTATTTGTCTGCACCTTCTTTATCTAATATTCTGTAAAAGAAACCTGCAACAAAAGAGAATGAACAAAAGCTGAACATGTTCAGTGTGCTAGAGGGTACAATTCAAAGTATTATGCAGTTTTTATACATCCATTCCAACTTGAGGTCCAGTTTGCAAAGCATATCAAAAACATTACAAAACAAAAATAAGAAACCTTCATAACAAGAAAATATCTGTTTCCATGTTATAACTAAGGCTGAAAGATAAACTATTACAGATTAATTTGTAACTGAAGAAAATTGAATTGGTGGTTTCAGTAGGCTATACAGATGCAGAGAAATTGAACATGCATCGGGAATCGTCATAAATGACAATCTTTTGTAGATTTAGAGAAGGGTTGATATAAAAAATAAATTAAAAAAAAATATATAAGAGAAAAATATGGAGCACAAAATAAAGACATAAATAACTTGAAGAATGCAACATCAACTATCAATGGGTAAAAGTGTAAAACTTAGCATTCAAATGTAATAGCGGTACATCCAAGTACTTTTACCGTCACAAGAACACAGGGTTATAAAATGTGAATGTTGTGTTGACTTGGACTGTCTTTACATATGTGCAGCTACATACAACAATTGTTGGGAAAGAAATGGTATTTCCTTTGATTCGTGGGAAACAATATACATCCTTTTATACAAAAGAAATTACAACAAAAAGTATGCTATACATACAAAAGAAAAGAAACAGGACTCAAACAAGAATATGCTGCTAGAACATTCAAAAACAAATAAAAAGGATCAGATTTGGTTGAGGCTATGCGATAGAAAATATATTTCATGACTATTCGCGTTTGTCTCCCATGGTACAATGGTCGGAGCGGTACTAAAGATGATCTAACAAGTCTGAAAATAGAACCAGGTTCTGTGTGACTGGAAAGTATCTTTTCATACAATGGAACTACGATAACTCTTTTCCTGGCCAAGTGTATCGATCAATTGAGAACATCTCTTCTCATTTGTATATTTATATCTTCTCAGATATGAACCAAACATATGGCATTATATTCCAATTTCCACAAGAAAAGATTTGGTTGTTAAACGACTTAAGTAAAACTTAATCGACTTAATGCCAAAACAAAATGGAAAGTGTTCATTAATCCTTACTTAAATGGTTTATTGTATTCGAATATAATCGATATGGTTTAATGGTCATGCATTACTTACGAACAAAAATAAATTGAGCTGAAAACATGACAGCAATAGCACAGGCTAACAACAGCTGACACAAACAAATGACAAAACAGCACAGCACTTGAAATATGTTGCGAGTTGGAAAGAAACCTAACTTCAGTGTGCTGCATGCCTACTCCTAAATTTACACATTTGTCTGTCATAGGACTTGAACCTCAGCCACTTGGGGAGGGACACCACTCCTTAACACCTTGGTACCCGTACACCCCTAGGTCAAAGGCCTTTTGGTTTCTCATAGCTGTTAGGTTTGAAATATTCCCATTATCCAATGAAAATTGCATAAGTTGTTATTCATGAATGATTTGAAATTATAATCACCTAATGATTAGGAAAAGTTGACTTCTGTCAAAATAATAATCCAGTGTTGAGATAACTTGTGACGTTTGGTAAAATTATCATACAGTGTTCGGCTATATAAATTGGAGTAAAAGTAGCATCCATTTGCATTGATTCAAACAAAATTAGATTAAAAATAACATATATCTGCAGTGATTCAAACAGTTCATGAATGATTTGAAATTATAATCACCTAATCATTGGGAAAAGTCCACTTCTGTGAAAATAATCATCCAGTTGTGAGATAATTTGTGACATACAGTGTTTGGCTATATAAATTGGAGTAAACTTAACATAGATTTGCATTGATTCAAACAAAATTAGAGTAAAAATAACATATATCTGCAGTGATTCAAGCAAAACTAGACTAAATATAACATGTATTTGCAGTGATCATTTCATACTCCACAATTTTACAGAGACATTTACGAGATTGATGAACATATATTCATATTCTGATAACGTATTCAATAACTCCAGATGAAATTAAGCTTGATTTATGCAGGTGTGATTTAGTAGAGATTAGATCTAACTTAAGCAGGATGTTATACTTGTGATCTATGGCGCTGTGCAGCTATTGAAGGAACGATGAGTGATATACCTTTCTGAGTTTCCGTCGCTTCAATCTCCGTGCTGTTGTGACGATCTAATTGCATAGCGATCGACCGATCGTGATCTGGAAAGAGTGATCGATAGAATCCAGATGAACGAAAACGATGATCCAATTTGATGAGCCTCCTACTACTTGGTCCATAACACTTTTGTTCCCAAAACTAATCTCGTATTCTCGTCTACTTCTCTTTTTAGCTCATTCAATATAAGGTTTAATGAAATGGGATTATCATGAAACTTCATCTCTTCGTCACATTTCAAACTTTTTAAGCGTCTCTCATCATATATTTCTTTTACGCAATCCCATTAAGTATCATCTTCTGGATCTTCTGGATCATCGGGATCAAGCACCCGCATCTCCTCAACGTTTAACATGTAAATGACTAAGGTGTTGTTTGTTTTTTTTTAAATACCTCTTCTAACCTCTTATGTCTGCGTCGCGCAGACCACGCGCAGACATGTGGGTCTGCAGAGTGTTTGATTTCTCGCAGACGTTTCATTAAAAAACCTCTTCGCGACCTCTTCCTGGAGCAGACTTGGATTTGCCTCTTCTAAGCTCTTCTAAAATTCTGTTCTCTATCAGATTGGAAAAAAAAAAAAACCTACCCCCATTCTCACTTTGGAACGGCACCCACTACCAGTAGCACCACCAGTCGCCGCCTCCCCTCCGACCGCCGCCTTCCCCACCGGCGCCGCCTTCCCCACCAACGGAGGTACGATATCAAACTCTTCCAAATCGCGACTTGTCCCTGTCCGTCTTTCAAATCGCGATTTTCTGTATCATTATTGAACCCCCTTTTCACTTTGAAGTTTGAACAACAGCCACCACCAAAGGGGCACCACCGGTCGCCGCCTCCCCACCATCGACGGATATTAAACGGAGTCAAGAGGGTCCTTTGACCCTCCAGCCCAACCTTCAATTAGTATATTATTACCCCATCGTTTATGTTATTATGTTCTCTGTTACAGGTTTAGGGATTTAGCGAAGAAGACGACCAGAAAGAGAAAAAAGAGAATAAAAATATATATGTGTTATATTCTTTATTCAATGGATATGTTCAAATTAGTACTCTGTAATTATTAATCTGACATAGAAACACACCCTTTTTATTAAAAGAGATAAAAAGTAAAATCTAATATTTGATATAAAAAAAGTAGAGAATTTAATAGTAGCCAGTTATTAAATATATATTGTTTACGTTTATGGAGCTTTTTAATTTTTTTAAATCTTTTCAAACCACTCGGTTAATTAATTAAGTTGGGTCATTAGTTTTTAGTTTCAATCAAGTTGAAGTTTTTATGTCTATGTGTTAGTTTCCCGTTATATGAATAATTTTAGAAATATAATGTATTTTTTATTTTATATTATTAATTATTCATTAAAATATAAAGTTTATTACTTTATTTGTATTTTTAATATTTCTTTTCATATAATCATGAAATAATTACCAAACGAATGAATGATTTTAAAAAATGTCATTATGGTTTTATGAATATTATTTCAATGTAGTATAACTTTTAGTTAAATGAGAATGTTGAAAAACTATTTTAAGTTTAAAAAGTTTGTTTATTTAAATTTCAGTTTATTTTAACAGGCTGCAGAAGTTAATAAACAAACAGTCTTCTTCTTACAGACTGCAGAGGTTTGGTCCACCTCTTCTTCTACAGATGTCTGCAGATGTGGTCCGCAGACTGCAGACATTTTACCTCTGAAAAAACAAACAGCACCTAACTCGCCATCCACCTCTTCATCTCACCATAATAACATGAGAGGAAACATTGTTGATAGAAAGTTTTAAAGATTTAGAGATGAGTAGAATAAATTTTAAATTTGTGTAGTTAAAATGTATAAAGTGGTGGTTTTATATAGGAGAAAAGAAAACAGAAATTAAATTCAAAATTTACTATTTAACGGTCAAATTTTTAAATTTTAATGAAAGAAAGACATGGCGTCAGTCATAACGAATCAACTAAATTTTTACCTCATATAACGCCCCGGTGGGTGGTGTTGGGGACTTGGGGTGCCATCCAGCCTCTTCATGCACAATACGTTCAGCCTAATGGAAAATTGTTTTGCTTAATTCAAATTTTTTATAAAAAACTAATGGAATCCGCACATTCACGTTCACAGTCTTAATCTACTCTATATCACAACTACGTAAAAAACTAATGAAATCCGCATGTTCACGTATGAGTCTACTCTATATAGAAACAAACATACACTATGCAACTTAAAAAATAAAGAAATGGATCTAGAAAAAGGCTTGAACACGTTTTTTTAAAGGGAGTCGCAAGATAAAACCTGGGTTGCATCAATACAACACCGAACAAAAATATTATAATCAGATTAAACTCAACATGAATACATCTTGAAATTTTGAACCACACTAAACTCAACATGACTACATCTTAAAAGATTATATTGTAACATAAATATGAATTTGTACTTTCATGATTTAACACTTGTAATTAACTACACTAATCGGAGAAGAGGGTTGGGGGGGGGGGGTCACAGACTTTTATTATGATAACATGTTGAATATTAAATATATATATAAATTTACATAACTAGCCCCTTAGGTGTATAATGACCGAAATGCCCTTTGACTTAACAGAAAAATTAACCTCTGTTAGTAAGAAGGACTCAAATAGCAAAGAAATACAAATCTCAGACTTCCAGACGAAAATTTTTAAACCTTTGGCCTCAATTCAAAACAGTTTAGAAACCACATGGACGCAAACCGTAATTAACTCAACATAAAATGATACTTTATAGTAAAATTGTCACCCTTTATACAAATAGATAAAAGTTGGGATTTAGTAAACACTCTACTATCTATTTAACATAAATGAATATAGGATGTTACAAAAACGATGATCGAGGATGGTCGAACTCCCATGATTTAAATCCGAAAAACAAGTTGTTGTAGATCTAAAAAACGATGGTCAGATGTTAATTTTCCTCCCTTTTCTAGCTAGTAGGTGGTAGATTTTGCTTTAACGAGAGACAAAGAGCATGTAATGTTGTAAAAATCGATCTAGGCGGTAATCGGAAGTTCAATGTCTAATTTTCACATAGACGGTCCATTAATCGGTGATCGGTCAAAGTCAGGTCTAGACGGTGGACTAGGCGAGGCGATGGGTCTAGACGGACAAATCGGGTTCAATAATATTCTAGGCGAACGAAAATTGATCAAAGTCGGATCTTTGAATGATTTGTACTACCTTTATGGAATTTTAAGTACTTTAGTTTGTTATATTGAAGTTTAAATTTTTTCAATTCGAAGCATTAATGTGAATTTCAAGGTTTTATTTTCATATAAATGAGTTAGTGTGTATATATATGTAAATTTTAGAAAAAATACATATAAACATTTTTCTTTAAATATCATATTTTTTAAAAGTTTTCATGAAGTTTTGTTTAAGCTATCACATCTCCATCTCTATCTAGCTCACAAATACTTATTTTATTATTATTTTCTCTTTGTTAAATAACCATAAATATTTGTTATAGGTTATAGATAGTCCAAATATATCATCAAAACTATGAAAAGTTTAAAAATGAAGATAAAGATAGGAGAATTTGTTAATAGTCCTCTATAATGTTTCTCCGTTGGTAGGTTTCTACCCTTTTTTATTCACTTGTTATATTCTGTGTCGAGAGAGGTAGAATTCATTGTTTCTGACGCGCACATCTGCATCACTGATCGCCGTTCTCCGTCCGCCGTTCGCCGCCTCATACGACTCCGATCCGGTCAACCTTCCGTCAGATCTCTTCAGATCAGGTAATTCTTCACATACACGTCGACGGCATTATCGAAGCGTGTTCAATTTCGTGTTTGCTCAATGATTTGATAGGATTTCTGTTGCCGAACTGGTTGCAGTCGGCTTATTTTGTATGAATTCAGTTTTTTTCGGTGAAGATCAGGTTTAGTTATGTGGCGATTGAGTTCTATTGTTAAACCTAATTTTGATTTCATCGGTTAGTCTGTATTAGTGCATGCTAGCAGTAGTTGAAAATCTGGAATATAATTATATATCTTCAATTTAGCAAGTGATGAATAGTTTTTTAACACCTTTGCACATGGATAGTAAATCTAGCAGGACTTGAAAAGCAAAACTTGAGAAGGATTGGTAGTGGTTTTTCTAGTTAGAATCATAACTCATTTGGTTAAGAGAGTTCACAGGTTTTGGTCAAGCTTTGAAGTGTTGAAACTTTGAAGTTCTGATGCTTCATTGCTTATAATCTTTACGTGTTTGCTCAATGATTGATAGGATTTTGCCGAGCTGGTAGAAATTGGCTTATTTTGTATGAATCCAGTTTTGTTGGTGAAGATCAGGTTTAGTTATGTGGCAATTGAGTTGTAATGTTAACCTAATTTTGATTTCATCGGTTACTCTGTATTAGTGCATGCTAGCAGTAGTTGAAAATGTGGAATATAATTGGTTGAATTGTTTTGTACGTGCTATGGATACTAATCTAGCAGGAATTGAAAAGCAAAACTTGAGAAGGATTGGTAGTGGTTTTTTCTAGTTAGAATCATAACTCATTTGGTTAAGGAAGTTGAATTGAGGGCTTGTAGTTTTCACTCACAGGTTTTGGTCAAGTTTGGAAGTGTTGAAACTTTGAAGTTCTGATGCTTCATTGCTTATAATCTTTACGTGTTTGCTCAATGATTGATAGGATTTTGCCGAGCTGGTAGAAATTGGCTTATTTTGTATGAATCCAGTTTTGTTGGTGAAGATCAGGTTTAGTTATGTGGCAATTGAGTTGTAATGTTAACCTAATTTTGATTTCATCGGTTAGTGTGTATTAGTGCATGCTAGCATTAGTTGAAAATGTGGAATATAATTGGTTCAGTTGTTTCGTAAGTGCCTGGATAGTAATCTAGCAGGACTTGAAAAACAAAACTTGAGAAGTATTGGTAGTGGTTTTTCTAGTTAGAATCATAACTCATCTGGTTAAGAAAGTTGAACTGAGGGCTTGTATTTTTCACTCACAGGTTTTAGTCAAGTTTGGAAGTGTTGAAACTTTGAAGTTCTGATGCTTCATTGCTTATAATCTTTAGAATAGTTTGCAACTTTAGAATAGTTTCCCTTAAAGCATATCAGTGATGTGTCCAAACTCGCAAAGTAAACGACTATCTATTGCTAGTTGTGGGATGCATAAGTTTCGGTGGTTTTGTTGGGAAAATATATTTGGAATTTGGACAACAGTTACTCCTTTAGTGGTCTAAGGATTACCTTTGGGTCCAAATCTACATGACTTAATTTTTACTTCACAGTATTTTCTGTATACTCTGTTCATATTTTTTAATTCCTGAACAAGCACTATGGACTATAAATTTTACTAAATTGCACATTAATCTGGAAATGGATGAATGCATGTTCTCCGCTTTGTGTCCTAGGTGATTGAATATATGTAAACAGTGCATGCCTAAGTTTGGCTAGCTGCTCGCTTATTCTAGCCCTTAACCATCTATTTGAAAATCAATAAGCTGTATATAAATGCACATGGTCTCTAGAATCTATGCTCACAAGAAACAAGTTTGGACACTGAAGTCAAGGAAGTTAAGTGAAGAGGTAGAGATTTTTAATTTTTTACTGCACAGAACAGTAAGTTTAGTTAATTTCTGAGTTTCTTCCCCAGATATGCTTTACCTGTGCTGTGTGTTACTTGCGTACACTATTTTATCTCATTCTTATTTAACAATATATGTAAAATTTGACTCTGGCTTTATCCAAAAAGTGACATGCTTGGAATTACATGTTGCAGATTATTTATGGAAGCATAGCAGTAACGTGATACAGGATATATAGTGATACAGGATATAAATTTAAGCAATGGGGACTGAAAATCCTAACCGTGCAAATAATTATCAAGGGCCTACTGCTACTCCTTTTGCAGCTCCTCAGACCAACATGCCTGTTTCTTCATCTCGACCCATGGTTGGATCACAACCCTCTGCTTTCAGGCCAACATCAGTTCCTGCTATGCCAAATACATCTCCGTTTTCGTCACCTGGGCCCACGGCTGGATCTGGGACTCCTGGTTTTAGACCCATGCAACCAGGTAGGCCCACTCCTTCATATGGTCCGCCAACTACAGGACCCGTCCAACGTTTCCCAGCTCCACAGTTTTCCTCAGCATCTCAACCACCCCTATCACAAACTTCCAATGTGGGCCAGCCCATATTTCCTCCATCAATGAGACCACCTCCTCCCGGTCATGTTCCACCTGTATCAATGGGTTCGCCACCTCAAAACTTGTACACTGCTTCTTCTAATAACAATCCTACAAGGTCTTCTCTAGATTCACCATATTCTGCTTCTGGACCAAACATCCAACCACCGCCATCCTCTACCAGACCACCTTACCCTGGCTATCCAGGTATACAGAGTAACCCACCACCGCCTTCACCTCAAGTTTATAATCAAGGAGGTTATGTCCCACCTCAGCCCGCCATACCTGGTCCTTTTTCTTCTTATCAAGGTGGTTATGGACAAGCTCCACCAGTTGCATCATCAGGAATGTATGCAGGTGGCTCAGCACCACCTACAGGAGTTACGTCAGGTTTGGTAGAAGATTTCAGCTCACTTTCTCTAGGATCTGCTCCTGGATCTTTTGATGGTGGGGTTGATGCTAAAATGTTGCCAAGACCACTGGACGGTGATGTGGAACCTAGTGCTTTTGCTGGGATGTATCCAATGAATTGTAATTCTAGATATCTAAGACTTACAACTAGTGCTATACCAAATTCACAATCTTTGGTTTCCAGGTGGCAGTTGCCTCTTGGAGCAGTTGTTTGTCCGCTGGCAGAACCTCCTGAGGGAGTGAGTATTCATTCATTAAAGAGCAACTAATACATGTTACGTCTGCTGTTTAATAAACAATTTTTTTTTTAACTTATGTACTGTTTATATATCAGGAGGAAGTACCAATAGTTAATTTTGCCACAATGGGTATCGTTCGTTGTAGAAGATGTCGTACGTATGTGAATCCATATGTGACTTTTACAGATGGTGGAAGAAAGTGGAGGTGCAATATATGTGCCTTACTTAATGATGGTAATATTTTAAATTCCTTGTACCAAAACATGAACTGTTTTTCAGTGTTGGTTTGGTTGAAACAGTAATTTGACAACATAGTAAACTATAAATGTTCCCAGTTCGAAAATATTTTTTGTTTAGGTTTTGGGATTCCATTTACCAGCCATTTGCTATCTAGAACACTTATGTTGTATATTTGTTTAATCTATATACAGGGTCTATAAACACACATGACCTCAATAATGTACCAAATCATTCTCATATGTTGCTTTGTCACAAGTTTGAAGAATATAATTGATTATTCTCTGCCATATATGGAGCTTTTATGCTTAGTAATTTTTATCCATATGATACAGTACAAAATGATTATTTCGCTCCTTTGGACGCCACTGGAAAAAGAGTTGATCTTGATCAACACCCTGAGCTTACAAAGGGTTCTGTGGAATTTGTTGCTCCAGCTGAATATATGGTTCGGCCTCCAATGCCACCATCATACTTTTTTATGATTGACGTATCAATATCTGCAGTTAAAAGTGGAATGCTTGAGGTAAGCTTTGCCTTTTGATAAATAATTGAGAGTTCATACCTTGTGAGTTGTGAAGTGTTTTCCAATAATGAACTTGGTTTACAAACTGATTAGTGCTAATTCCATACTAGAGTGCATTTGAGTTATTTTCCTCTTTGCTTACATTTTGTTAGGTGATGGCACAAACTATTAAATCTTGTTTGGATACATTGCCTGGCAGCCCCAGAACACAAATTGGGTTCATAACTTTTGACAGCACAATTCACTTTTACAATATGAAGGCAAGTGGTTTAGAGTTTAGCTAGCCATACAACAATTCCTTGTCGTAATTTTGACCCACCCTTTTTGTTTTACTTTTTCCAGTCATCTTTGACACAGCCTCAAATGATGGTCGTATCAGATCTGGATGATATTTTTGTTCCATTGCCCGATGATCTGCTTGTCAACCTGTCAGAATCCAGACCTGTGGTGGACGCATTCCTGGATAGTTTGCCTTCTATGTTTCAGGACAATGTTAATGTGGAATCTGCTTTTGGGCCCGCCCTTAAAGCAGCTTTTATGGTTATGGTAAGTTTCTTGGACCCTATATTATTCAGAGCCTTGATGGGTGATTTTATATCCACCATCATAAACTTACATAATGGTGTGAGTGTTATTTTTATTATGCTTTATATTATTTAAACTATTTTTTTTTTGGAGATTGTGAGTCTTCCACTCTTCCTTGTATTTTTTGAGCTACTGAGTTACCGAACTGACTTATAGTTTTATCCATAGGTAGCAATTTCTACACATTTACTTGGGTTGATTTGGGTTATGTTTAACTCTCTAGCTGGGAAAAAGAAAAAAATAAAGCCAAAGATGAACAAAATTGGTGAAAGTTGTCCAAAATGTTTTTTTTGTTAATGCACAAAATCTCTTAATCCTATTTATTCACGCACTTAAATCATAATTGAAATATCTAATTGGTTTAATCATAATTTCACAATAAGGTGGTGTTTGGTTTGCAGTTACGACTCACTAAGGGTATAGGTTTTACAATATGGTGGAATGTGTATGAGTATTGTTTGGTTTGGAATTTGGCTATCGTTCTCAAAACTTTATATTTTTGTAATGGTCAAAATAAAATGTCTAATATTATACATAACCTGGTTATGGTATTTTACTATGATCTAATCTCGATAAAGTCCTTAAAATTAAAATAACATTCATATCTTTTGCAACATAATTAAATTTTCACAATTTTTTTACAATTACAAATTTAAAAAAGTAAAATTTTGATAAAATACTATTAAAAATGTTATATTTATTTATAGACAGCATCAAGTTGTTATTGCAGATATTTTAGATTTAAAGTGAATTTAACATGTAAAATAAAATTAATGCAACTAAATAAAATAAAAGAACACAATGAAGGGGGATAAGTAAAAAAGGAGATAGTGGGAATGGGTTTTTAAACCTGAAGTATGTGCTGGATTTGAAGGATATCCATTATGACCGTTATGAATCTTAATTTTAAAACCCATATACCAATACATCTTTTAACCAACGCTCCCCTTTCTTGATACCATACCTCCATACCAAACTCACCCTAACTAGTATTAAAAGAGGGGAACGTTTTTGGACAAAAGGTACTCGATGTCATTTTTCTATCGTGATTATTTTGATTTTTGAAAAAGATGTCAGCTTTAGTGGTTTGAGTGAAAAAGCTTTGAGTTCAAAAGTAGTAAACTTGATAGCAAATTAAGAGAAAATTGAACACAGCAGTGAACGTTAATGGTAGCAATTATCAATAATTGAGGGTAACTAGTAATCATGTGAAGGTTTCAGGATTTGGCAAATGTACCTAGACTTGATGATAAATACTGCATTTATGTTGAAAAGTCATACAAACATAAGTTCCAAGCTTGTTAAATTAATAAATTTTGGGCATTATCTATTCTCTTCTCTACACACCAAACCTGCCCATCTCCTACCTCTATGTAATATGTATTATGTACATGAAATTATGTCTGACATAGTTTTATACACAGCCAGACGAAAGAAATTCCTGTAGTAGAGGCCCGGGGTGTCATGTTTAAAAGTACTTCTATATGATTATTAGTGTTTTTCTCTATTATGACAGTAACTATCTACTAGAGGTGGCAATTTTCCCATTTATTAGTTGGGTTGGTTTGGATGGTGTTCTATCTAAAATGGACAAATTGTTATTTTTGGCTAAAAAGGGAAGTGTCAAAATGGATCAAACAGTCAAGCTAGTTGCAAGTGAACCAAAGTCTATTCCTAATGCATACAATGTTATTTAATATTTGGATTTCTATAAAACAATTTTTAAAATGGGAAAATTGTGTTTGTGAGTCATCTCAACCCAGTCCAGCCTGTTTTGACTTATGACTAATGCTAATAATAATTCGTTTTGACCCGCTCATCATGCCACTTCTATCATCTACCATCATTTACCAGTTCCATTCTTACTAATATTGATACGGACTTCTTTAATATTAATGTATACGGAATTGTTTGTTCTGTTAAGTGGTCACTTCCATGAAAAAAATAGCGGGTAGCCGGGTATGAACTCGTTTCAGTATTGGCAGGTCATGTTAAAGCATAGCACGTGCAGTTTCCATTCATTTATAATTGTCTTATGTTATGGAATAATGTAAAGGTTGTATGTTGTATGAGTTGGGGGTCTCTCTGGGTGTGGCCTAAGCATAGCATAGCACAGGCAGTTTCCATAAATTTGCCCATGGGATAGATTAGATATAAGGCTTGTCCTCATCCCATCCTCCCTAGACTCTACTCTTAGAGTGGGATTTTACTGGGTTTTTTTTTTTTTTTTTTTTTTGTAATTTATAATCTTGCTTATATTATGTCAGCAACATGTACCAACTAATAGTTTTCTGCCTAACACCGCTACATCACTCGATGTGGTTTATTTGCTCCATGTAGAGCCAACTTGGAGGGAAATTGTTAATTTTCCAGAGCACTCTTCCCTCACTTGGTGTTGGTCGTTTGAAGTTGCGTGGAGATGATCTTCGTGTTTATGGAACAGATAAAGAACATACTCTGAGAATACCTGAAGACCCATTTTATAAACAGATGGCTGCTGATTTCACCAAATTCCAAGTTGCAGTGAATATATATGCATTTAGTGACAAGTATACTGATATAGCCTCATTAGGTATGTAATGATGGGGAACTTCAATCTACACTCCCCTAGAATCTTAGATGCAGATTTTTTTACCGCACTCTTATGTCCAATGGTCAAATGGGTAAAATTTTAAATTAACTAAAAGGAAACGAGTCATATGCGTCGAAGGGGTTGGACTTTGTCCACAGTCCACTCATATGCATAAAACCACCTAACTCGCTTTACTAATAAAGATTAGATTTTTATTACTACAATACAGTTTTTTGATAATATTTTGATGGTTACAGATCAGTAATCAGAAAACAAACCCAGGTTATTGTGGAAGAAAAACCTTCTTCAAATCACTTTCTATTAGACTGAAAATCAGAATACAATTGGAATGAATAAAGCCTAAACTCTAGACCCCTATTTATACTAAGAAACCTTGCTCCTTAAGCCGTAAATCAGCCGCCATACTCCTGGCTCTGTTTGGCCGACTTATTCCCTGCTGTCATTCCTTAGCCGACTCAAACAAATAAAACAAAACAAACAAATTAAACCCTTAACTACTAAACTTTACAAGATTAGGCCTCCAGCATATTCGACCCATTAATTATTAAAAATGTTTGCGGGACACAAACATTACCCCTTTTGACCAGTTATTTTCTCTGTATTTTACTGAATTCATTTTCCACGGAATAGGTAGTCTTTTTTCTCATAAGCTTGTTGCTATATCAGTTTTATGTTTTTAGAAAATCAACAATATTTTATTGATCATTTGCAGGTACTTTAGCAAAATACACTGGTGGCCAAGTATATTATTATCCAAGCTTCCATTCTGCCATTCACAAAGACAAGTTGAGACATGAGTTGGCAAGAGATCTCACTAGAGAAACTGCTTGGGAAGCTGTAATGCGCATCAGATGTGGGAAAGGTTGGGCTAATTTTAAGACTATATGTTACTAGTAAAATTATTCATCTAACAAGATTGATTTTCATGTAAAGTTTTACTGAAGAACGTTTTTTTTAAATCTCTTCATCTAGGAGTGCGTTTCACCTCGTATCATGGGAACTTTATGCTAAGATCCACGGATCTATTAGCACTTCCAGCCGTTGACTGTGATAAAGCTTATGCAATGCAGTTTGCTCTTGAAGAGACATTGCTTACAACTCAGATTGTGTATTTCCAAGTGGCGTTACTGTATCCTTAAGTTCTTTTGATAAGGTTCTTGATATCATTTCGTTCTTTGTGTTTCTAAGTTTTGCTTGGTGATTTATGTATATTTTGTTATAAATTGCACTTCTAATATTAGGGATAGGGAAATTCAACCCATCTATGTGAGAATGGGTTAATTTAGGTTATATTTAATCGGTAAAGGGTCAAGTAGGTAAAATACAAAATATGTTGCAAAAGCTACTTTTGACAATCTTTCACATTTATGAATACTTAACCGCCAAAAGATACACTGCATCTTGCGGTGAAAGGCGTATTAGAGTACACACCGCTGCAGCATCAGTGGTTGCAGAGTTAGGAGAGATGTACCGCCAGGCAGATACTGGTGCTGTCGTTTCCTTGCTTGGTAGATTAGGTAAGACAAGTCTCTCTCCCCTGCTCCTCCTTCCAACCTAATAATAAAGAAAAATGAAAGTTTTTTGAAAAAAAAAAAACACGGTTACTGTTTGGAAGAGGTGACAATTTCGACCAACTTACCTATAACGGTTTGATTTTCATTATGTTTTATCTTTTGACGGGTCAAATGACTAAACTAAAAGATTTACTAAAAAGGTTGTCATATGGCTTGAATGGTTCGGAAGTCTTCTAAACTCTCCAAAACCGCTTTATTATAAAAATTATATTTTATTCTGATTAATAATTTTCAGTCATGTAACACACTGAGATAAAAAAAGGTGTTGCGGGTTGACCCCGTTCAACCCGAAACATTTTGATATACTATCAAAGGTGACATGTTTTAACCTGTCACTGAATCCACATTTCTTCCACCTCGACCGTTTAATGATCGATTCATTCTATAGGTGAATTTAACTTCTTTATTAATGTATTATGAACTGATTTTCTGCAGCAATCGAGAAATCTTTGTCATATAAATTGGAAGATGCACGTAGTGCAGTTCAAGCAAAAATCGTGAAAGCACTCAAAGAATATCGAAAACTCTATTCAGTGCAGCATCGTGTAGGAAGCAGGATGATCTACCCAGAATCACTCAAATATTTGCCCTTATATGGATTATCTCTATGTAAATCAACAGCACTCCGTGGTGGTTATGCTGATGCGCAGCTGGATGAGCGATGTGCAGCTGGTTTCACCATGATGGCTTTACCTGTTAAAAAAATGTTAAAGCTCTTATATCCTAGCTTGTTAAGAGTAGACGAGTATCTTGTCAAGGTAAGTTATATTCTCAAACTTTGAGTTTCTTGTTCCTGCTGTTGAGAGGTGGAAATTTTGGCCCATTTATTATTTATCGGTCAATTCGGATTATGTTTTTTTCTACAACAGGTCGTGCCGGTAAAATGTTTAGCCTATATAAGAATGAGTAAATAGGTCTAATGGGCCTAAAACTTTGCTTTTGTCATCCTAGATGACACTAATTACTAAATTACTCGTTACTGACCCGGCTGAACCCATCATTTTGCCACCTCTACTAATGTTTATATACTGACTTGTGAGTCTCATATTGGACGATTTGTTTATTTGTAGACGCCTACCGTGGATGATGAATTTGGCAGAGTTTGTAAAAGGCTTCCACTTGTTGCAGAGAGCTTAGATTCTAGAGGAATTTATATATTTGATGACGGTTTTCGTTTTGTTGTGTGGTTTGGCCGCATGCTTTCACCGGATATAGCCAGGAATCTAGTCGAGGAAGATTCAGCTACAGATTTCTCAAGGGTATGCTCTTTTTGGTTTCAGTGTACATCTAATTATTATGCTAGTGTTATTACATCTACTGCTATACACACGCATATAATTATATATGTATATATATACACACTAAGAGGCTGTAAATTTGATCCATTTACTTATGAGCGAGGCAACTGGGTTGTGTTTGATCTCAAGCATGTCAAATAAAACTTCAGCTAAAAGCATAATAGGTCAAAAGAGTTAAAAATCTCTCAAAGTTTGTTTTCACCGCATGGGTTTTTCCCCTCAATATTTTAGATTATTGTTGCAGTAAATAGTAATATTGTTCATGTAATCATAATTTATGCGATGATTATTTATAAATATGTTTAGAAAATGGACAGGAAAAGGGTCTTCTAGTCAACCCAATCCAACCTAGACCGTTTCAACTTGCGCTAAAAATAATAACCCATTTGAACCCAGACACTTTTTGCCCCGTTACTTCACGTCACATATTAATTATTTAATCAATTCTTTTCCTAACCTAGACAATCTTGCAATTGTTGTAAGCTTACTACTATTGATCATGTTTTTAAAAGAATCAGGTTTGTCTGACCGAGCGTAACAATGAAATATCAAAAAAGCTAATGGGGATACTAAAGAAACTTCGAGAGGCCGATAAATCATATTATCAATTATGTCATCTTGTGAGACAAGGCGAACAACCTCGGGAAGGTTTCTTTCTACTCTTAAATTTAGTTGAGGACCAGGTTGGTAGCATGAGCGGTTATGCTGATTGGATGCTTCAGATACATCGACAAGTACAGCAATAGTGCCAGACTAAATAAGGTAAATTTCCTACAAAGTTTTGCTTAATGATTTTTTTTTAATCTACGATTCTGTTATTAAAGGTTGAGAATTTGGTGATAACTTTACTGATTGCCACAAATTATCCATTTTAAGGTCACTTAAAAGTGAATTCTGATGCTTGTAGCCTAAATCGTTTAGTTTGAAAAATTACATCACTGTAGTAACATATTGTTTATAATTATATTTTAATTCGTTAGCTATTTATAGAAAAGGTTTTGTTAGCCAACCCAACCTGTTACATCCCATACTAAACACACCCTATGAACCTGTTACTTTCAATCCATTTCTGAACCATATTACTAGATGAACCATATAGGTATTGTATATTTATCTGTCTATTACAAGGTCACATAAAGGCTCTATATCTAAAGTTTGGCAACGGGGAACGAATTGTAACTTGGATCGTAAAGAGAGAAATCTGAGTTGGCAACAACTTTGTAAAGATATTAGCAATTTGATCATTAATCAACTTCCACATGCTTTGTTGAAACCGATTGTATATTGACCGTGTGTACAATAGAGTTTGTTATTACATATATATGCCTTCTAGACTGATACTAATTATAGTTAAATACATAACTAGTCTAATACTACTTTGTCTCTAAACTTTGATCAGCACTTCAAATTCTAAACATATATTTTTGAACTAATATGTTACATATTCACGTTGTTGAAACAATATTACCTATCATTGCAGGACCCTATGCCGGTTCACCATTCATAGACATTTCGGGCTGAAGAGAACAAGAATTTTTTTTTCTTCCAGGAAGTTGGTCATTTATCTGTTGAGATAACCGATAAAGACAGATCATCAATTTGTATGTTTGATTCGCCATGGGCTTTTAGGCTATATAGGATTGTTTCTTGAATGCAGGTTTCGAGCCACAACAAGCAGCCAGACACATATTTCAATGTAAAACCATCTCTCGTTGATTTATGAATCGTGATAATAGAAGATAAAACGACGTTTTGTTTGACAGACATGTCCCTTGATAGACTAGTGGTGTTATATTTTTTGCGCGAAAGATTTTGTGGTTTGTTTTTGTGTCATGAAATTGGGGCTTGGTTTATTCTATATTGCATATACCTTTGCATTGAATGTTTCTCCTTTTGACATTTATAACATTCCTTTAAGTTTGCATGATATAAGAATTTGAATGTAAGGAGAAAGACAAGGGCACCTATGAGTCGTCGCCATCACTTTCTGCCCGCTCCTACAATGAAATGCAAACCTAGCGACGAATTCTAGTTGCTTGAAAACGAGAAACTAAGGTTTATAATTCATGAGACGTATAAACGGGTGAAGATGTCATATGATCTAAAAATTTTTTGTTGCCAAGTAAAAAAATTAGATTATGCTGGCAGCATCATCTGTTACTGCTTTATGAGCATCATATTTTTAAGCTAACAACCATCTATGGAGATGGAGAGATGATGTTGATCATGCAATCAAGAAAGGGAGGGTATATATATATAGATAAATTGAACTAAAAGTAAAATATATTAAATTGGGAAAACACAATATGCCCTATGAAATAGGCTTTCATTTTAGTTGGTATAGTTGTACTACATTGTCTTCAATTGTGGGGTTTTGCTGGTATAAAGGGAACTTATTCCAAGAATTTTTATATTTAATCTTAATGTTATGAAAAATTAGATACTTTTACTTTCTTGTTTTTTATATAAAAAAAACTATCTTTGATATATTGATGATGTCACTAAGTTAGTAAAATACATGAATAATGTGAGTTTTATGAAGTTCTAAAAATAATGACTTGTTAACAACTATGATATCATTTTTATGTTTATTGTTCATTCATGTGAATGAGAGTTTCAAATGTTATAAAATCTTCTTTAATAAGTTATATAAATAATACCTTTTACACAAAATAAAATAGCTTTTAATATTTTGAGAATAATTAAAATATATTTTTTATATCCGGACTGAGCATAATAAACATCATGAAATTTCACCTTCCGGAGACTCTACGTGAGTCGATGGATAATGGATTTGGTGACAAAATTATCAAAAACAGCTAAAGCTGTTTGACTCTACATGACTGATTTTAGATCGACTAATAAAAAGTGTTCACTTTCTAAGTGTAAACAAAACCATATACGTGTAATAAAAGATAACACATTTGACCCGGCATAGTGTCTATATCTATTGCTAGATTGTGACACCAAATTGACCTCTCGATCTTGGACGCGATTTAAAAATGTAATGCGCAAGAAAATACTTGTGAATAGTGCTTGTCATCCGCAAACAAACGGCCAAAGAAAAAGAACAATTTAAACATTGAAAAACATGTGCAGATGTGTGATCACTTTTGATGGAAGCTTGAATAACCATATATCATTTTTTGAAACTTTTTTTATAGTAATAGCTACAAGGAACGTTTGGTGAAATTTTGTGGAAAAATATATTTCCCACAAGGTTTTTTCTTCCCATAACCCGCTTTTGTAGGAATTTTGTTGCTAGTTGCTCGAGAACATAAGGGTTATAAATTCATGAGACGCATCAACGGGTGAAGATGCCACATGATCTAAATATTTCTTGCTTCCAAGTAAAAATTAGATCATGCTGGCAGCTTCATCTGTTACTGCTTCATGAGCATCATATGTTAAGCTAACAACCATCTATGGAGATGGAGAGATGATGTTGATCATGCAATCAACTCAAGATAGTGAGGGTATATATAGAGAGAAATTGAACTAATAGTAAAATATATTAAATTGGGAAAACACAATATGCCTAATGATAGGCTTTTCATTTTAGTTGGTATAGTTGTACTACATTGTCTTCAATTGTGGAGTTTTGTTGGTATAAAGGGAACTTATTCCAAGAATTTTTATATTTAATCTTAATGTTATAATAAAAATAAGATACTTTTACTTTCTTGTTTTTTATGGAAAAAAATTATCTCTTTGATATATTGATGTCACTAAGTTTGTAATATACATGAATAATGTGAGTTTTAAAAAAGTTCTAAAATAATGACTTGTTAACTATGATATCATTTTTTATGTTTATTGTTCCTTCATGTGAAATGAGAGTTTCACAATACAATATAATATTCTTTAATAAGTTATATAAATAATACCTTTTACACGTTAAATAAAAAAGCTTTTAGTATTTTGAGAACAATTTCAAATATATTTTTATGGGAAAAAATCTACAGAAAACCAACAATTATCCAAAAAAACTAAAAAAATCAACTTTTTTTTTCTCTCTATAACTTCTTCATATATTAATAATTTTTAAAAAGAATTTCACCAAAAAGTCTATAATTTTATTAGCTTTATTTATGGGAAAAAAATTTAAAAAATAAAAAGTTTAGTGATTTTTTATTAGTGCTTAATGCAATAGTACTAATAGTATTGCATAATGCATTATAATTAAAACTACTTAAAAAGAAGAAAACTTAACTTAAATATGGACGTGGTTTATGCGAATAATGTAAAAAACAATTAATTCGCATTCATAAACCAATTTTATATTATTGTTGTATAGTGCATTATTAATTTCAAGCTAAAATCCGAATTTTATTTTATTTTAAAAAAAACTCAAAAATGTTTTTAAAGTTTTTTCTTTTTTGAGTATTCTTAAAATTATGAAAGAAACATATAAAAAAAAGTTTAAAAACAAAATAATTTTTTTCTTGGTTTTCTGTTTTTTTACAAAATATTGGTTTTCTATAGAACTCAACCCATATTTTTATATCAAGACCGAGCATAATAAACATCATGAAACATAACCTTTTGGAGACTCTATGTGGAACGTGGAGTCGATGGATAATGGATTTAATTGGTGACTAAATTATCAAAAACAACAGTTAAATTGTTTTGACTCTACATGAGTGATTTTAGATCGATTAATAAGTTTTCTAAGTGTAAAAGAAACCTTATACGTGTAATAAAATATATCATATTTGACCCGACATAGTGTCTATATATGTTGTAAGATCGTGACACCAAATTGACCTCTCCATTTTGGAGGCGGTTTAAAAATGAAATTGACCTATCACTCGCAAACAAACAAATAACCAAAAGAAAAAGAACGATTTAAACATTCAAAGACATGTTATAGGCGTGTGACAACTTTTGGTGGAAGTTGAATAACCATATATCATTATTGAAATTTTCTTATATTAATAGCTACTAGAAATTTTGAATGAAATATTGTGGAAAAGTATATTTTCTACGAGAGTTTTTTCCCACAACTCGTTTTTGTAGGAATTTTGTTGCTAATGACATATTCCAATGACCTTTTCATGAAAACAGTTGTTGCAAATCGTTCAATTTTTTAATAGTGATTTTGAATTTTCGATGGTAGTAACAAACTAACTATCATGGTGTAAAAGCTTTTTCAAGTGGTATGATATATTTAGGGATTGCTAAAACTATATGAAGCTTGTAATAGAAATGTTAATAATTAATGATGTGATTAATTAGACTATCTTGTGTTATTCATGTTGTAAGCTTAATAGCTTGTTGACATGATGCGTTGGAGATTAGCGCAAAGGTTTTGGGCCGAACAGATACTCTTAGGGTGGGTGGTGTTAGATTCGTGGCCAGCGAAAGCAACAACACACGCACACAAACGATATAGAAAATAGATAACGACACAAGATTTTAACGTGGTTCGGTCGGTGTGACCTACATCCACGGGCTGCAACTAGGGTTTTTTCATTAAGATTTAGTGCACGCAATTACAATTACATGACTAGGGTATAAATAGAAAAATATTAGGGCAACAAACTTAGGGACCAAGTCGGGCCCTAAATAAAATATTCGGCCCAAAGGTCTTCACACCCAACAATCTCCCACTTAAAGGCCTTGCGATAAACTCCAGCCCGCCATCCAAGCAAACAATGACCCAGTCATCCAGTAATACCAGTAATCGTCAATAGCAGAAATCCTCCAAGCTTCCGGCTCCCAAGAACAAGCTAAGATTTCAAATAACAGAAGTCCTCCAGCCTCCAATTCCCAAGAATAAGCTAAGACTCCAAATACCAATCCACCTAGTTGCAGCGGCCCTTTTCATCAGTAACCTGAAAGGCCCATTGAAGCTCGCCACAGCTCCAATACGGTCATCACATACCCAGTCATGACAAAACTCGCCAATGACTCATTCTCAATCTCAACCGGCTCCCACTGATTCGCACTACCAGCTCCAGAGACATCCAGAGAACAAAGAACACTCTCCAAAATAACAAGCACCCAGGAGAGATTTTGCCATTCGAAATTCCGGTCTTCCGAACCCAACATCGTTTGTAACAATACAAGAACACACCTCGTGCTCCCACTGTTACTAAAACCCCGACCATGTTCAGACCTCCGAATACGCTCAAGCTGACATCCACGCGGCTCCAGAATTCATGCTTGTTAAATGAATTCATTTAGCACTGCCTGATTCAGCGAGCCAAGACTTTACTACTTGGAAGTTGGTTCACCTCTTCCAGCGATACACAAACCTGTACCTTCCCAAAGTCTTCAATCAATAGATTCACTAATACTTCACTACAGTGGGTAACATGAAATGAAGCATACCAGAATCTCGAACCCAAGAGTCTTCACTGCCTTCCACTGAGTCCCAATGCATCAACCCCAGACACATACCCAGAAGCATAATTCAATTACCTTGGACACTGACTCAAACAAATGTCCCACCTATGCAGCCACACACCAAGTCAACTATGCTCAGCTCCCACTATCACTATTGTCCAAACCCATTGCCAAAACAACACCCATGAGAAGAATAACAACTCGTACTACATCGGCAAACCATCTTCACCTAGCACAAGACCCCGAATCCCCTCAAGTGTCGTACCACTGATCACCACAGAACAAGGAATAACATCCACAATTCAAGACCAGCTAATACGCAAACGGTTATAACATCAGTAGAGCTTTCACAGAACGCAAGCAGTACCAAGGATTCTATGACCGTACGCACGATCACTTAACGCAAATCCTAACCGAAAGATCTTCCGAACGAGCATTAAACAACATGACTTGCCCCTGATTTTTTTTTTCACTTATGCCGTCAACTAGCACACCCGCTAGCTCTATTTTCTCCAGTTTATCCCCCGTTAGTATCACATCAAGTTCATTGACAAACCAAGCAACCAAAAAAAAAATTGAACCTTCAAACATTTCGATCGCCGCCATCCCGTCTTCAGTTATAGTAATAACAACAGGAGCACATATCGAAAATAAAACACAGTGACAAATTTGGTATAACACGGGCACGTATATCGACTTGCCCCTGCAGAACCCCGCAGACAAATCTGACCCAACCAATCTTCACAAAACCCGGTTCATATAATAGTTGATAATAACCAGTCAAACCCGAACTTGAAACATAAATCCCTATCTAGCCCACAACCCATACCCGATCAACGGCTGAATATCAAGATGGCAACTACCCAAACCTAATCAGCAGTTCCAACCGAATTCAAACAAAAATTAAACGTGTGGCTTAAGGATCAAAAGAAACGAACTAACCGTTACCGCAAGAACCAGCGACTTCAAGAGTTTTCACCAAACTCTAATCGACAACTTGCACAATGGCTTCTTCTTCCGGTACGCACGATCAACCCACTCATAAACACATATGAGTTGCAAACAAACAAAAAAAATCACCCTTTTTTTTTCTTTCACGGTAACGTGGAGAATCAAGACTAAAAAAAAAGGCCCTCTGTTTTTTTTTTTGTATCATTTCGATCGCAGCACCGACGTTGACACAAAACCAAACAATTAATTGTTGGTCAAACCCCAAATTCCCTTGGTCAAAATTAACTTCTTTCGATCTTCCCGTGACGGCGTTGACTATCTCTGTGACGTCGCACAAACAATTTCAATTTGTTTCCCTCTCATCGCAACACAGAAAAAATCCGAACACCACCGTCACATTTTAACGGCAATATATTTCTTTCACGGCGACAACGTTCACAGCAACAACAAACGGGTAACGAAATCGGAAACCAATCGGCTATATCTAACTTTCCTTTTTCTGACCGAGACTCACGGGTTACGAACCCTAATCGCGAATTCTTTCCCTGCAACCGTGTGTTCAACGAACCAGGCTCTGATACCACTTGTTAGGTTCGTAGCCAGCGGAAGCGATAACACACGTACACAAACGATACAGAGAAAATAGATAACGACACAAGATTTTAACGTGGTTCGGTCGGTGTGACCTACATCCACGGGCTGCAACTAGGGTTTTTTCATTAAGATTTAGTGCACGCGATTACAATTACATGACTAGGGTATAAATAGAAAAATATTAGGGCAACAAACTTAGGGACCAAGTCGGGCCCTAAATAAAATATTCGGCCCAAAGGCCTTCACACCCAACAGGTGGTATGGGGGATAAAAAAATTCGGCAAGTGGGTTTCGGCAATTAAGATTTTCAGCAAAATGGATAAGTGGTATACCAATGATTTCGGCAAAGGTGTTTTCGGCAATGTTGGAGAAAAATTCGGCATTTCCTCGCCGAGTGATACCGATTTTTTTTTAAAAAAATGTAACCGTTGAACGGTCACATGACCATTTCAACTTTTTTTTTTCTTTTTTTCCTACTCTTTCTCTATATATACACACAATTTTTATAAACACTCTTCACACTACCTCACTTTATCATTCCACTCTTTTATTCAACATGCCTCCAATTCTCCCTCCCGAGTTAATGACTTCGTCTAGTAGTTCTAGTGACTCGGACACGGAGGCGCTGATGTTTATGAAAACTTGTTACGAAGCCATAATTTTACAAGAAGAAGGGGATACGGCACGTTCGAAGAGAAGGAGAAGTATACGTCGAGATCGTGAGGCAGGGCATGAACGTTTGGTGGAACTCTATTTTGCCGATCATCCTCGTTTGTTTTAATATAAAAGCAAAAAAAAAAAAAACAAAAAAACATTCAATTTATCCTACCCAACTTATCTCACCCATACCACTTCAAAAAACAAAATAGACATATACTTTTTCTCTCTCCTGTGTCACTCTCCTATTGGTCCATCAACTTATCCCATTTTACTCATCCTAAAAAATTTGTCCTCCATACCGCCCACCCTTAAAGATGTATTGTTTCTAGAACAAAGCCCCACGAAGATGATTGTCGGCAAAATCTGAAAAGATACTTATCTTAGAAAATTAGTTGAAATGTTCTTTTTTCAAAACTTTAGACATCAATAACCATATATATGTTGGAAAGTTTGAATTATTTACATTTTATCATTTTTTTAATCATTTTGTCATTTGAACATTTTATCATTTTGTTATTGTTTTTTTTCTCCCTTTGCTACAGTAAAAAGATTAAATTAGAACTAATTTTTATCCGAACATAACAAGTTTAACACATAAAGTTGTGGTTGGTACAGTCGTGTAACATAAATTCTAGGTCATATGCTTAACACTTTGAGCGTTTGGTTTGTAATTTTAACGTCGGCAAAAGAGTTGGTGTTTTTTTTTTGTATGGTGTAATAGGTACATATAGATTTCCTTAGGCATATTAGTATAACATGATTTTTGGTTTGAAGTGTTTTGGTCGTTACACATTTTTTACGTTTATTATGTATTGTTATATAATGCGACGGTTTTGTGTGCCAAAGTTACCCACTCGGCAACACGCAGGTAGCAAATTTAGAGATGCTTAAAATAAAACTAAAACCCTGTTTGTTTTTCGGAAAAAAACCTCTGAATAGAGGTTAGTTACATCTGATTCGATCAGACGTATTCAGATGTAAAGCCGTTTGTTTTTTTTCCAGTTATTATGAGGTTCTAAATTTTAATAGCGTTTTAACCATCAAGATCTTTTAGAACATTGAACCTCTTAACCCTAAAAAAGAGTCGTTCGTTCTCCAGCGACTAGAGCTCCATCTACGGTGACTAGGCTCTGTCTCTAGCGACTAGTTATCCGCCTTCGGCCTCCACCTCTTAATAACTCAGTTTTCAGACATCTGAACCACCTCTTAACATTTAGAAGTGGTATTCAGATTCAGACGTAAATCTCTTTAAAAAAACAAAAGGGGCTTAAGATGAATATAAAAATCGATAATCAAAATAGGATTTTGAAATAAAAAATGTGTATAAGTAAATATTTGTCACATGTATTTGTATCAAAACAAGTTTTTAACTTATACGCACGTTATGGTGTGGCAGTGAGTGTATAGAAAAAAACTGATTGAAACGATTTGATATAAAAAATTCTATATCGTAATATTCACAATGAAATAATATCAAAAAAGAAAGTGAGGTGATCAAATTGAAAAATCCTAAAAGTAAAAAGAAAAAAATAACATACCTAAAAAAAGTAATATGGTAAGAAAAGCTTAAAAATAAAATGAGAATAAAATGATAATGTGGTAAAAACCAAAAACCTGAAATACCAAGATAAAAAAAGTAACATGACCAAAATGAATAACATAAAAGTAAAAAAAAAGAGTAAAATAACAAAAATTAAAAATAGAAAATATAATACGGCCATAACGAAAAAAAACCCAACACTATACTATTCATGAGTTGGTTCTGGTATTATATAATAAAAATACATGTAAAATAACGTTATATGATTTATATATATGTGGTTGTTTTTTTTCTTATGATTGTCTTTTTTTTTAACGGCAAAAGTGGATTAGTGAGAAGTCGCTAGCCCACCCGATCATCTTCATTCTCTCTTAGGAAGAAAACGATTATAAGTGAGAAAACTCTCTGCCCGACCTAACACCCTCTGTTTTTTTTAATTTCGCAAATAAGACTTGAACTCAAAACATTTCTGTCTTTACATACATCACCTCAACCACTTAGGCTGGGATCATCGGCCCTTATGATTATCTAGTGAAAACAACTTCCATAAAGGAAAAAGGGCCAAGCATATTAGGTGAGTTATATAGGATTAATAAGTGGTGTTTAGGCTTTGCAAGAATCTTGAATCTTAAGTGACTTTGCTTAATTCCCACTTAATAAAGTAAGCCCATTTAGTGGCTTCATCTTAATCATTATTAAAATAAGTTAATGACCTAAAATAATGAGATTTGATTGTCAACGATTGCTCATTATTATCATTTGGTTAAATTACAAAGATAACTTATATTAGTGGTCATTTAATTAACTTTTGATAAAGTTTGAGAATTTATGATACTTGTTAACATTACATGACTCGTATAAAGTTAAATGAGTTACGTTAATGTCCTAAAGGGACACTGAAGTTGGTAAGGTGTTCTTTTCCAGTCAAATAGTGGGCGTTTGAGTCCGGTGGAACCTGAAAATGAGATTTGCTGTTATAAAAAATAAGTTACGTTAATGACACGATTAAAAACGTATCTAAATATGTTCAATTCAGCTAACCCTTTAATGACATGGATTAAATGAGTTAACATATTGGCATGACACATTTAGACCCTTTGTTATCAAACTAAGAATTTTATAGTAGTTATCCTTGAACCTGTTAAAGTAGTTTGTAAAGGATTTTATAGATTGTAACTTTTCATAAATTGTTTATATATACTAAATGTGTCGTGTTACATAATTCGTGCTATGGAGTAATTATATTTGATCGTGTTAAATGAGTTCTATAACTTGCTTATTAGGTATATCATTCTCAATGTTTAAGTAAATGACATTTTAAATTAAACATATTATGTTCGGATTAAATAGATGTATAAAAATGATGTGTCAAACACGACCCGTTTAATGCAACGCGACAGGTTAATTAAATATGTCGAGTTAAAGAGTAAATAATACTAGCCCATTTGAATTTAAATGCAACGAGAATGTGTTTGAAGTCCCAAAAGTATCTATTATGGCAAAATGATTAAAGTTAGGTTGTCATCCTGTGCACTTTATTATAAACTACTTTTTTAAGATAAAGACAACAAAAATGAGACATGTTACAATAAGATTCATGCCATTTGTTACTAGAATAATAAATAAAAAAAATTAATAGATGTGAAATTTTAAAGCTACTTTATTATAATAGTAAAAAAAGTTTTTCTTTAATGGTTAAAATCGCCATACAAAACCCAGAAGATTTTGAAACCAAAATTTTTTGGTTAAGAAACGATCACTTAATTTTTTTTGTTCTGGGTTTAAGCATGTTCTAGCCTAGTAAAAAATATTTGGGCTTTCTGTATGGCCTTGTCCACCCACAAACATGCGGGTCAAGCCTAAGTACTTAAGGTAAAAGAGAACACAATGAAAATCTTTTTTTTTATAAGAAAATTACATTTTTATTTATTATGTGTTATCAGTACATTTATTCTTCTTATAATTTTTTCTTCTATCTCTCTTATTCTTTTACTAAATAGTAAAATATGAATGATTTATATAATTAAATATCAAAAATATAAATCTTTTTATTTTAATAATATTTTAAAATTTAAAAAATTATTATATAATTTCAATTATACTGTCTTAAAATATGATTATGAAATATTTGTTATTTATAATTTTTAAATATTCATTATTTCTTATTTCATCATCGACCGATGATATTCGATATAAAATCTTCATAAAAACTATTGTTTACAACATATTGTATTTACTTAACTCATGTAATAGATGAGTTTCTAACTTAGGAGCGGTTTGGTAGAGTCTGTTTTATTAAGTGTTGAACCAGTAAGATGTCTGATTGAATAAGAGACAATGAACCAGTAAGTGTTAAACAAGAGGGACCTGTTTGGTTAGAAATCTGAATGTGATTCTAAAAAAAAAAATTCTTCTATTTATCTAGTCCTACATTGATGTGAGAACAAAAACATGGTTAATTTATATATACAAAACTTCATGACATATTAAGTTTTTGTGTTATGTTTTACTCGTTAAAAGCTAGACAACGTATATGGATCAAAACATGAAAACAAAATGAAAAAAATAGAGAAATAATGGAAAGTAATCAGAAACAATACAAGACCCATTTTTTTTTTTGAACAGGTAAATTTTCACCAAATACCACCAACCTTGCATTTGCAAGGATTTGAACCCACAATCACTTACATGGAGGGGCAATCACCATACCATAGGTTACAAGGCCACGGGTAATACAAGACCCATTGTTGAGAGCAAAACATCAAACAGGAGGCTTGAGATCCACACCATCACATTAGTGAGTTCAATAAATTCACCTTATGTATTAAGTTTAGAATAAAAAGTATAACTGTATTACATGATTCTTAAGCTTCTTAACATAATATTGGTTTTAAAGTTAGTTGAGCTCTTCTTATGTATTACACTTTGAACGAAAAGTACAACTGTATTCTAACATATATTGGTTAAAAAATAACATCTCTTTATATGTGTGTGCTTTTACTTTGTTTTTTCTTAAAAAAATAATGTTAACTCCCTTTTCACAACAATATAATAACGTGTTCACTTTTGAATAGAAACCAACTATTCTCTGTTGGTTAGCCTTCTGTTCATTCCAAGAAGTAGGGGTGAAATTACATATGTTTTTACCCTTTAGAGATATCATTTTGTTTTGACTTTGGTACATATTTTTTCATAGACAACAATTTGAATATTTGATATGTATTTTGTACCAATAAAAACAGCAAAAATATGATACTGTTTCAGTCATTGTTTACCACCAAAAAAACTTTGGAACAATAACCCTAGCCAAGGTGCATGAGAAGTAAACAAATATTTCATCCCAAACTTTAAACCTTAAATCTTAAATTACAAAAGTATATATTTTGTACATACCCTAAATCTTAAATCTTAAAATAAACTAATAATTATTAAAAAAAATATTACTATGTATCATCAATTTATCATCCCTTTAAATCATTATAAATGAGTATGTTTATACATAAATACTTTAAGACGTGCAATTCATAATATAAGAATGGCAAGATGAAAATATATCATGTTGGTTGCAGGGTATTAAGCAAAATTGACATAAATATTAACAAGAAACTGCAAGTGTTACCAAACTGTTTTTTTCTTCAAAAGTCTTCGATTAGAAACTCGGAACAAAGGAACGAGTGAAGCTGTCCGCATGACCTAACTAGGGTTTTCTAGTATTACAAAAAAGTTGGTGATTTTGTGCAAAATCAACCATCTTTATAAATACAAACACTAAGTAGATCATGCTGGCAGCTTCACTGATTCTTTAAATCCCATATATCATCTTCTTCCTCATCATGGAGCCTTTTCTGCCATGGATAGGGTTTGTGAAGAGCTTGCATAAAGAGAAGGGGCGACAAAGATTTAAGTATATAAGGAAACATAAACCCTAATAGTTTGAATTTATAATGGGTGGGGTGGGGTGGGGTGGGGGGGGGGGGGGGGGTTGAGGTGGGGCTAGGGTTTAGGGGGTATTAAAGATTGTAACCTAGAGAGGTAGGAATAAGAGTATAGAAGGCAGAACGTGAAGCAGGGAGATAAATAATGACAACTTTTAAGACTGAAACATGTGAGCAGCAGCTGGAAATAACAACTCACAACCTATGTTTTATATTTCAAGTAGGGTTTCACTTGCAAGTTGGCAACAGATATCTAGTCCCTCTCACACCAAATGCATACAAACACACACTTATATATAGAGAGAGACTCTCTCTTTATATATATATAAATCTTTTTATAACAATTTACAGTTTAAAGGACTGTTTGAAAACGTTTGACCGGCCTCGGTCAGAACTGATCGTTGACTCAATCAGTGGTCAGTGTGTTTGTTTGGCTCAATAAACTGGTTGACCCGGTCCGAAACGTCTGATCCATGCACAAATTTCCGTCGACTCGGTCAGTTTTTTAAAAACCTATGACTCGGTCCAAAATCTTCCAAATCTCTAAACAGAGCCTAAAACTACCCTCAACGATGAGAACCACTATTTCTACAAACAGTCTCAGTTAACATGTTACATCAGTTTTTTTATCCATCATTCCCGTAAATAGTTTTTTTGACTCAACACAACCCTTCTTACATGCAACCCAAAATTTATCTATTTAATATTATTCGTGAGAGGAAGAAAAAAAATAGAAGCAAAAGTCACACGTAGCAACATGCAGCACCAAAAAAGGCAAGCATATCCTCATGTAGTGTTATATCAATGCAACTATATTATATACTCACCCGTTAATCACCTAGAGTTTTACTGCGATGTACAATCTATATAGTATTCAATATTTGAAACCACCCTAGCTAGCGAATGTTACGTTACCCTAGAGAGAGAGTTTATTGCAATGATTTAAATACTAGCTTGAAAGTATTTAGATTGAAAGTTAATTTTGAACTTATAGAAAAATAACCGAAGTTCTTAAAACGTGTTTCAGTTAAGTCATTTAAGTTTTAAAAGTGTTTTCAATTAAGTCCCTGATACTCATGTTATCCCGAGAATGTAAACTATATATATTAATATGAAACCACCCTCCTAGCAAGTAGTTGAGAGAGAGAGAGCAAGATTTAAAATAGTAAAGTATTTAGATTGAAGTCTTAACTTTATAGAAAAAGTAACTAAGTTTTAAAGTTTTCAATTAGGTTATTCAAGTTTTAAAAGTGTTTTAACTAAGTCACTCGACATTCATATTTCATCAAAATTAAACGTTTTTTCATCCATTTCATAGGCAACCGTGGTGATAGTGATTTTTGTTTCTTTCTTTTATTTAAGGCTAACGTCGAGTGATAACATGGATTTTAACACTTTTTATTTTAAAATTTTAATATAAATAAAGTGTTTTTCATTTAATATATATATTTCATATATTAAAAAATCCAACACCAACATCTTGTGCTCGATTTTTTTCTTGAAACATGAAAAAAAGGACATGACTCGATTTGAATATTAAGTTATCTAATTGAGATAAAAACGATATGAGTGACCTAATTGAACTACTTTTAAAACTTTGATTACCATTCTGTAAAATTTTCCCATTAATTATCCCAATCTAGTAAAGAAAATTTACCCGTATATTTTACCTAATGAACATGATAACTTGCCACAATATCATCAAAAATCGTAAGGTAATTAATTGCATGAATGTTATACAAAAGTATTTTATCAGATTATTATACAATATGGTATAAATAGTCTTGATGAATGTTATACAAAAGTATTTATCAGTTTATTATATAATATGGTATAAATAGTCTTTGGTTGAATGTTTTTAAAAAAAGATTACTATACAATAATTACACAAGATTTTATTTATGAAAGAAAGTGAAGGTACTGTGGGGCTAGTAGCCTAACGGCTAAATAAAAATCTAATTAAGGCATGTTTAGGATTGCTTATTTAAGTGGATATATAAGTGTTTTTCTTTTCTGGTTAAAAGTGCTTATTTGGCTTATAACTTTCCAAAAAGGAGTAAAAAAGTGTTTGGATTCGCTTTTTGTGGTGAGAAAAATCAATAAGTCAATAATTTGTTTTTTAAAAAGTGTTTGGTTTAGTTTTTATATGTAAAATGACTAAACATGAGTTAGATGGGTATATGGTTAGGTCGGTATAAAGGTTAAATGAGATATTATGGTAATTCACCACTCAGAGAAGTATAAACACTTTTGAAAAGTTAAGGAATGTTGGCTTATGAAAAATTGCTTATTAGGTTATAGGAAAAGTCAAAATGTCAAAGGTGCTTATTGCGTTGTCAAAACATTCTGAAAGTTTTAGTGAAAGATTTTATTTCTCATTATTCACATCCGAAAATATATATACAAAATAATGATGGACTAGATCTATTTCGTACTATGATTTACAATATATTTACTAATCTAAATATACGTAAACTATTATATCTCCGCAGTCGAAATGGGAGGGTCGCGGATGTTGAGACTGGATCGAAATTCATCGAATAAGACTTGTGGTAATCCCTTCGTGAAGATGTCAGTGAACTGAAAATGAGACGGTACGTGAAGTACACGTACTTGACCTCTAGCCACCTTTTCGCGAACAAAATGAATATCCATTTCAATGTGCTACGTTCCCTGATGCTGAACAAGATTACCGCTAAGATATATGGCACTTACATTATCACAGTAGACGATGAAGGCTTTCTTTGGCGGATGGTGAAGCTTAAGTAAGAGATTCCGTAACTAGCATACTTCTGAGACAACATTTGCGACACCACGGTACTCTGCTTCGGCACTAGAACGTGATAAGGTAGGTTGCCGCTTGGAGGACCAAGATAAAAGGTTATCGCCCATGTAAACACATTAACCAGAAGAGGATCTACGGGTGTTCGGACAACTACCCTAATCCGCATCGGTATAAGCAACGATAGAGACTATGTCGATAATGGCGTGATGTAGAGACCATAAGAGGTGGTTCCGCGAATGTAGCAAAGAACACGTTTTAAGGCGTTCAGGTGAACATCAGATGGAGAATGCATGATTGTACATAATATAGGAGTGGTCAAACTGTCCCACTACGTGGCGAGGTTAGCACCAACGAGGTGATCATCATCATCCACACCAACACTAATGCTTGAAGCCATTACATTAGAAGATTTATGATTTTGGCATTTGCTTTTTCTGTTGTCGATTCAAAAACTATCGCATGTGTTTGACATACATCATATGATAGATATACAGAGGGACCTTCCATTATTTAGATCAATCGCATGTGTTATAACTTTTTTTTAATTTAATTTAATATTAGACATCACCGTTACGAACCCACTACACAACTTTATCACTATCACTTGACTCTCTACGTGACATTTTATGACATTTTAGGTTACAAATTTTCTATCATACACTCTAACCACTAGTGATGGCCTTTTTATTTTTATCAAAGGTAAAGAAGTCAGAAATGTGTGAAGTAAAGAAGCATGCGAATGTGCTTGAGACAAAAACAAAACAAAAAACTAAAAAGCTGATAAAAGAGTAAACAAGACACTAAATGCTAAAGAAGGGTGTAGGCATGTAAACGTAGGCTGTCTTGTGTGTTTATAGAGTGGTCCTTTGTTTTCCTGTTAATATTTGCTTTCCCAACTCTCTTCTTTGTTATTTTACCTTACAGATTCAGAGATGCTTCTAAATTTGTATACAGTAACAATAACTTTATATTTACTCATGTTAATACCATAAAAAGTTAATAATTCTTTTCTTTTTTACATTTAAAAACTTACTCGACTTATTTCTTATATATGAAACTTTCTTAACTTGCAATTTGTAAAAAGTATTTAAATTAGGTTGAGGATGTATTGATTTTGTATGCTATTATCAATTTTTTTAATTTCCTTTAAGGGTAACTAGGTTTACATGTTTATTAATCATTTTTTTAGTTTCTTTTAAGGGTAGCTAGGTTTACATGTTGGTTAATCCACCAGTCAAACAAAGATTAAAGGTACAAACTTTACTGCTAAAGGTACAAATGGTTAAAGTAAGTTACTATGGATCTATTAACAAAAGAAGATAAACAAACAAATTTAAATTTTAAAGTGTGTTTTTTTAATGTTTTTAATTGTTCTTGGTATGCTAAAAGGATATAAAAGCCACCAGCTGAAGCATGCAGTAATAGAATGGTCCAGCCTCCAGCCAACAATTCAATTAATTACCATCATCACAATACAGTAACTTTGGGTCTATGGAAAACGAGTTTATTACAGCCTCTAGCCAACAAAATAATCATGTCCGTAGTATTTGGTGGAGTGGGTATAATATTACCTTCAATTGTTAAGGTTAATGGTTCAAATCCCGCTTGTCATAAAATAAAATAAAAAAACGAATGATAAAATTATAAAGGTGGGTCAGATGTTTTACCACGTAGCGGGTCTTTGGACAGTGAGTTTCCTCTGGAATGATTGAGGGCGGCACATCACCACACTTTTAGATTACTAGGGTGAAAGGGAGGGCCGTTAGACATTGGAGGACCCCAAATGACCGGGGACTGAGAAATCGGTTTTTCTCGGCTGCTCGTCCACTTTCTTCTGACGGTCATTAGTCTTCTTCTGGCTTCCTGGAAAGGAAGGAAGAGGGGGAATGGAGGGCGATGTAGAGGCCGAGACAGTTTTTTGCGGGTTTGACATTTTTAAGATTGGAGATCAAATGAAGTGAATAAGGTATGGGATTTTGATAAGATTAAGCACCACTTGCCCCACGGTGGGCGCCAAACTGTTTTGGTCAAAAATTCACAAAGGAATTTCGTATTCCAAACTTAGAATGTGAGGTAGTGTGCTTGCTAATATGTTTGAAATGTAAAACTGAACACAAGGATGTAACGAGGGAAAAATCCAGGATTCTTCGAGTTGCCTCTAGGAATCCTAGCAAAAAAACCTCGGAAGCCGGCCTGAAAACTACTAGTCCTTAATACTTTGATTGGTGTAACACTTATGCTCCCTATTTTAAATGGAAGTTAAATTTTCTGAGTAAATTGAATGTGAAATGATATATATTTCTTATTGATTAAAACTAATAAACCACGAGGACTTCTCCAAGTGATTATTGGCGATGAAGAGAGACTTGGGACTGAGAGGTCATAAATTTGATCCCTGAGCTCCTAGTTTTTATCACTCAACCGTTCGAGTAGATGAGTTTTCTTTTAAATGAGCTCAACTGGCCGGTATAAATACTTTCTCGTTTTCCAGGGTATTTGTTGGTCATTTAAAAAAATAATAATAATAATAAACAAAAAACATATTTTACGACCCCGCCCCTTTAACTATTAAGTCCTATATAGTATATACGAGATGGAAGTCTCATGGGTTACGATGGGTTCCGTTTACTTTTTGATACGAAATCACGGGTACATATATTCAATTTATCGCATTAAGAGGGGCGGCCAAGAAAAAGGATCCAACAAATTTCAAAGTCCAAGGGATAATTTAAGGAAGCAACCCAAACAAAAAAACACTATGAGAAATCAAATTAACATCAATTAAGACCCTAGCTTCAAGAACCCATCAATTCTAAAATACTTTAACTTCAAAATTCAATCTCCACCATATTTAAAAGACACCCAGAACCCAATTAAGAAGGGCAAATATTTATATAAGCAGACTATCACCAAAATCACCTTAAAAACTCATAATTCCATCTACAAACAAAAATCATTTATGTATACCATTCATGTGAGTAATCTCAAATCATAGTAATCTTGGCTGAAAAAAAAGACCCATTTCGCTATTGCCTTGCCAAAGGAACATTTTAAATCATCATAGCCATAAACCGAAAAGGACTAAGCTTACACGTAAGAACAGACCATAAAGGGTCATCCTTGTTAAAAGGCCCCAACGAATTAGAAACAACCCAAACAAATAACACCATCAGAAATCAGATTATGGCTCAGATCTAGATTAAGATCTTCACAGCAAGAGAGGCAACCGTCACCATGATCGGGCCCACCATAGGAACCCGAAGAAGATCCCCCCACCCCCCCCCCCCCCCCCAAAGGAAACCCATCACCACCCCTATCTCTGGGAAATTCACATTTCTTATACGCTCGTAAATTCTTATCCGGCTATCACCATCATATCTTCCAAGGCCCCCGATTCTGATTTCATCTAGTGGTCCCGTTGAAAAAAAAAAAGATCTACAAAATCAATGACCTTCGTTGTTATCTGCCTTCATAGAAACCTACAAACCCTACTACAAAATCAAGAAGGCACTATAGATGTGGTACCAGAAAATCATATTCACTTTCGTATTTATTTCTTTTAAATTTTAAAAGTAATGTATAAATATAAAGATGTTAATGTAGAAGAAAAATATATTTTTTTTTATATTTTCTTTAGAATTTATAAGACATAATATAACGTAAATAAGCTATTAGGAATGCTCAAACGATTACAAACCAACTACCCTCAATATCACATAGACTAATGTTAACATTAACATAATTTAAACTAACTCATCAACTTTTTTGCTATGGATTTGCAATGATATATCATATTCTTACAAAATAAATAATAACACAAGACGACACAACTATATTCCCCGGGGCAAAATAAGGGGCAATTTGTAGTCCCAATTCCCTTAAACAACTATACAAGTCCAGATTACAAAATCTAATTAACCCCTTCTTCTATGTACACTAGTTCATTCATAAAACACAAAACCAAACACCTTATAACCCCACAAAACCCGTGTGCCGTCACTTCACTCTTCATCGCTCTATCTTCAAACCCCGGGCCAGCCCGTTTCGTGTTAGGAGGATGGACGTATAACCCGTTAGGGTAGTACAAACAAGCACATTTTCATGATTCACAAACGAAAACCACCTAACTCACCCCCGTCTAATAGAGTTTCTCAAGGTTTCATCGGGTAGTGTCCATGAGATGAGATGACCCCCTGAATCCCCGCTCAAAAGTTGTTTCATGTCGCTTGTGACATGAAGGGCGGTGACCGGGTGTTTATGGCCCCTGAGGACCTTTCGTAGAACCAAAGTGTACTCGGGCACCTGACCACCTAATCCTAACCCGGTGGTCTGGGTCTGGGTTTGGGTTTGGGTATTTTCGGAAGAGTTGTGAACCATTTGCCAAACCTTAACCGCACCACTCTGGTGACCGGATACATACCAGTTGGTTTCCAGCCAATCAGAAAAGGTACAAGTGGTCACCGACACAATGAAATCAGATGGGAGCTGTGAAGTGTTGACGACTGATAAACAGTCGCCGTTTATACTCCAAACCGCAAGCATAATTCCTGCAGCTGTCACAATTTCACCCGTTAATTCGTTCATGTAAATAGCTGAAACTGGAGACGAGAACACGGGAAGTTGTCTGACGAAAGCCAATGAGCTAAGATCCCACAAGACCACGGTGCAGTCATCTGAACCGCTTATAATGATCATGTACGGCTGGCAAATATGAAGACACGTGATTTTAGCCGTGTGAGCCGAAAGTGCTTTCTCCAATTGTAAGGATCGTGGTGCACGGGACCCGCTGTAGCTACCAACCCGCCAAACACAGACCAAACCGTCGTCCGCACCAGTGACTAGGACCTGACCATCATGGCTAGCACTGGCACACTGGATCTGATTGCCACCATGAAGGTTTTCGTGGGTCGAAAGGAGCTTATCTTGATCATAGCTCATGTATCTTAAACTACGGTCAGGGAAACCCCATGCAACATAAGTGGCGTAGGCTCTGGGTTTTAAAAGATTGTTGGGACCCACCATGAGAATTTTGTCGTTTGATGTAACGATTTGTGCTATGGATGAGGCGCTTTTACGAATCTCATGTGGAACAAGGTAATTAGAGTACTTGAGAGGATTTATTGGAGATTTTTTATCCTTCTTTCTCTTCGGGTGGGCCCGTTGAAATAGCTGCTTAGGTGTCTGTCCAAAGTGATTAATTTGAGCTAAGATGGAAGCTTTCATTGCAGGATCTGTAACTGCATCTATGTCGACACTTCCCTCGTATGTGTAATGGTAGAAAACATTCACAGATTCCTCAGCCGCCTGTTGATACAAATCTTAAGGGGATGTTTGGATGTATGTTTGAACCGACTATTGTAATTTTTTGGAAAGAACAAAAAAAATAAAATAAAAAAATACTAACCTTCCCACGTTGTTTATAACCAAAAATAAGGTCTATCCAGTGATGCAGGTTCTCAGATACATAATCAGATTCAAGAGCTTCCCTATGCTTTCTGATGAACTCTCTTGCACTACCTTTGGCCCAAGGAGGTAACCCAACATGTCCAACCTGTGTAGAAAGCATCCAGTCATACAATGGGTCGATTTTGTTTATATTTATCTTCAAGAGATCAAATGTTAAAACTTTCGTAACTATTATAATATATCGTTTTTTTAATCATATTTAACACATTATTTATTTATTATTTATAACAATAAAACAAACAAACAAAATGGTGCTGAAAATCAACTAGGCCGAACCCAAGCCATTTTTGTACTGTTATTTTAAACCCAAACAAGTTTGAAATGAACCCATTTGATCCATCACCCAACAAGCCCAATTTGCAACCACTACTCTCAACATTTGGGAATTAGTAAACATTTTTAAACATAAAATTAATGAATATAAAAGATAGATTAAGATAAAAGATCGACAGACCTTTTCTCCGGATTGTTTCTCTCCGAGGTCAAGATCAAATCTGTTTTCCAAGAATTCTGGCATATAAAAGAATTCTGGAATCAGTTCTTTTACATCTGAAGTGTTGCCTCTTCCAGCTGCACTTGACCATGTGTCACCTACACTGTTGAAAAGGCGATCTGCATGGTCAAACTGACCACCCTGCAGCTTTTGATTCTCCGTACTAAACGGTGGCAACCTTAAAAGATAGAAAAGGACAATCCCAGCGCTAGAATAGTGAGAACCGTAATGAAATTTGGGAATCTCGGGATCATCCCAGCTTTCATACCTGCCAAAAAGCACAAAAGATACAAAAACCCATAAGCCCAATTTCCCAACTAATCAAAGTTCCCAACTTTTTGAAAAACGAAGTATAGACTAGAGCTGGGAGAACGGATTGATCACACATCAAAACAGGTAAATTTTAGTACATATATGGTTGTGTTGATCAGGTATAATTTTTATCCAATATTTTATATGACCGCAAAAATCATATTATTTTAGTAATAGATTAAGTTTCGAATGAAGTGATTTATGCGGTTTTTATAATTTTATATCCTTATCAGCCATTTTTTTATTTTACCCATTTCACCCATTAAAGATAAAAACATGGCCCAGCCCATTCATACATAAATGATACCAGACAAATCAAATCCAACCTTTTCTTGAACTCATCTTCGCCCTCCTCTGTTTGACAGCCCATGGGTTTGTCAAGTTTGCGGAAAGATTTTTCATCAGTTAGGTCAAGATTTTCACTTTCATAATCCGCCAAAACCCAAGGGAAGACTGGATACTGTGTAAGATCGCTGTACCCACGACCTGCAAGTGTGTTGAGATGCATCAGGTACTGGAAATTAGTAATTTCACCATTTTGCCATCTCTTGGAGAAGGATTTGGCCATAATCTTGAAAGCACTTTCTTGTTTCACTGATCCAGAAATTGTTGTGTCCAACCTGTTTTGAGGAAAATAAAATCAGTAAGCATGTAGCTCTTGCTACTTCCTAAAAAAGTTCATGAAAATGGATCGTTGTTCTAGAAATAGTTAATATATTAACAAAAGTTCTAAAGAGAAAACAAAAACATCGTTCGTAGGTCAACTTGACCTGACCCATTTTGGCAAGCCTTAACTTTATAAGCCGGCATGTTACCAACCCCCTAGTCGGCCACCTATTATAAAGTGTTAGGAGTGAGATGATGCTTCCTTAACTACTTAACGAGTCAACTCCGTTGGAGATATTTACACTGGAACTCGAACTCAGTGAGAGAATTATTAAGCTAGCTATAGATAGAGCAGCAGTTTCAACCCATTTACTTATGAATTGCAGGATTAGCTTTAACAGGACGACAAACAAAATGAAAGTCGGCCAAATTGTATTTTTATTGCATGACCTCATATTATTTTATTAATTTTTTTAATGAAACTATATAGGTTTTGTAATCATAACTGACACATTAGTTACTTACAGAAAATTTCAAATTTTTTAACAAACAGTGATTCAAATCGATCCCACCCGATACAACCCATGCCAAAGTTTACACATTTTGACTTGTTTTGCCACCTCTAGATGAAGATATAAAATAAACTCATTGTATGAGAGAAAGACATACATGCTATTTCTTGGAAGATTCATGGCCAACAAATTCTTAAAAACTTCCTCGCGCTCCTTTTTATGGAAAACCAGAAGATCATTGCATCCATCCATACTAAATATCTCAACAGCAACAGGACGTAACTGATAATCCCGTTTCAAAATTTCATGCACACTATTAAGCTTCCACATTCGCCATAAATGAGGTATGTTGCCACTGTTGGTCACATTTTCCTTCCCCCATGCACCACCATTGTAGGCCCAAGCCCGCCCTCCACTATGTGATTTTACCGGCATACCCCATGAAGATGTCATCTTTGATTGAGAGTCCATACTCATAGAGAAATCTTTTGTTACACCTAAAGCTTGATCAATAACCGAAAGTTCATCTTCACATTCTTTCTCGCAGATGCAACCTGATTCATCAATGTAGAAATTCTCTATCACATATAAACAAAGTTCACCAATAAGAAATATCCCATCATGCTTATCGAGCCCCACAACTCGTTCACAATTGTATTTGAACTTTATTTTTTCAGAAGGTAGCAGATAAGGACGGATTAAATATTCCCCGTTGTTACTTAATTCCTTGTCCATTTTATCCTCCATTGACCTAATTTCATCAAATCTTGTTGAAGATGACTTCTTTGGAGAACTTAAAACTGATTTTTCTTGGATGCTTTCTGAGAACGGTGCAGTTGCTGAGCTGGACTTCATGCTGAATTCAGCAGCTGAATGAAGACTTTCATCATTAATGCTACTATCCATATCCCTATCAATATTGTTATTCCATCCAATTTTCACACCATTTGCATCCTTAAATATCGAATCATCATACATTTCATCATCAAAAGATTCCTGCTTCGCATCATTCAACAAAAGATTAACGAAACGATCTGGACCAGAATCGGAATTGGAATCAGAATTGCTATCATCGTTTACAGTTTTCTCCTTTTCAGATTCAAATTTCCCACTTAAAATGTGTTGAACGGTGTCGACTTTCAATTTGCAGCGCTCCAACTTCTTACGCATTCTGAACGGACCTTCAATGGGGCAAAGTTGCCATTCAGGCTCATCGCTTGAAACCGATTTGGGCAATGAGAATATACCTTGCTCGTGTATAAGTTGTTGAACATGCGTCTGCCATTCACTCTCAGCATGAAGAACCCACCCATATTTATCCTGGCGAACGACTCTTAATTCAGTTGACATTGCATCACGAACCAATTCCAATGCAATTCTCCTTTCATTAACCTGTTCCCAATGTCTCTGATCCAATCTCATAAAATCCCGTGACTTCCTTCCGATTTCTTTCTTACGACGACCATCCATACCTTTAATCCGAACTCCTGGAAACTTAACAGACCCTGCAACATACTGAAGCCACATAATGGCAGCACATTGTTCCAAAGTTCTATTAACCATTAATTCAGATATCTGAAGCCAATCAAAAAAGGTGGTCAAACGTCCAGTAAGAAGAAGGTCAAATCCACCATGTAAAACATCCAAAACCGGACCCTGGTTCGGTTTCGAAACAAGCAGGTCCTCAAGTGCTGGTCGCCGATGCACCAGAAGAAGTTTGAGGATGTCCACGGCTAAGTTCCGTGCATTTGGTCTCTGATCATGTAAAAGCGAGATCAAGTTTATACAAAGACAGCAAGTCAAATCGGTATCAGGGTTACTCGGGCAAAATATTATTGGGTTATGAGCCATTAATAGCTGTAAAACCGTGCATATGTCAATCACTCCGTCTTCTTGTGAACCGTTGGTGAATAATCTCTTCTTTGGCTCGATTTGTAACCCTAATCGTGAAAGAAATTCATCTTCGCCGATTGACATCAAAAACGAAGGAAGAAAACAGTACATGGTAACACGATTCATGTTTTTAAAAACTGAGTGTACGTAAGAATCGAGTTGTTTTGTTCCTCTTCCGATTGACAAGATCCCTTTGCCGGATGGTGGTGCTTGTTCGATTCTACCATCTTTATTTGCCAGCTGTAACATAGACAATAAAAACTCCAATGTTTTCAGTACAGCAGCTGGTTGGGGAAATGCACCCATATATACACGATCCACTATCAAATAACACAATGCATCTAAATTCAAAGACCATCGAGTTTTATCTAGTTTTTTCTCATCTTCCTCATCATCACGCAGGAGCCTTCTTTCTAGAAAGTTCATGAGTCTGGTAAGACACAAACCTTGGAAAACCAATACAGATTCAGAGTCCACATACAAAGGGACGGTTTCCAGTATGGTTTCGATAATTGGTGTTGCTTTTGTATGCTCAGTTACAAAATCAGCAAGAACTTCCACCATGAAGTCAAGAATGGCGGTTGCTGCCACAAAACACGGACCACCACCATAACCAGAATCATCCACATCAAGAAGCAGTTTTGGATTAACTGTAGAAAATGAATTTGTTGGTATTTGGGATGAGGGATTGGGGTTCAGGTCAGGAGTTGACTCGAATTCAGTCAAAGATACAGAAGATTCCATCGAAGGAGATGCAGCTGATCCAAGCCAAGATGGAAAACCAAGAATCTGTGATGGAGAGGGTACCAACTGAAACCGAGAACTTGACCTCTCGGATAAAATTGGTGAATCGTATAAACTTAAAGACGGAGAACCCGAACCCGGTGAACCTGTTGAGTGAACCTTAACTGGAGCAATTTTGAGATCATGGAAATTGAACTGTTTGTTGTCAAATAACTGGTCAACTTCTTCAGTTGACTTTTGTGGTTCCGCTGGGGACAAGGTGGTGTTATTCTCAGTTTTGTTTCCACCGACATTGTCGGTGGCAATGAGGGTGTCTTCAGAACTTCCACTTCCTTGTAGAGGAGGGGAGCTTGTGAGGCTTACAGAGGTTTTAACAGACTCTTCTTGGTCATGCGGCAAGCTGGAAAACGTGTTCTGAGAACTATTGGTATCATCACCATCATTTATGGTTTTGTCTTCTGTCTTTATTGACAACTCTTTTGCCATCATCACAGCATGAGCAGACCTAAAAACATAAGATGGGCAAGCTAAAAACATTAGCAAACTTAAGAAAAGCAAAATCTTTCCTAGAGGCGAACCTTGTAACCTGCTTATAGTTTATCTCTAACAAATTAAATGGTATACCTCTTAATGGATTAAATTGTTAAAATAATAGGTGAACAGAAAACATGTTATAAGGGTTGAAAGTTGCCTGATTGGCTTAGTTTTAGTCTCAAGTGGGTCAAATAAAAAATAGCATAAAAGGGGAGAGGTCAAATAGGTTGAAAGTTGCCTAGAGTGTGTTTTTAACACATACAACCCCCTGAATTATTTATTTAAAGATTCAAATTAAACTACTAACTGTTTTGGTAACCATATTTAACACAACAATTATTGATCATAAGAAGCGAACAGAAATGTGTTATTGGGCCACCCCAACCTGACCTATGTAATCATATTTCTCAAATATTGATGATTACCCAACCAACCCAATCCGTGCAATATGACCTATAACCTTAACAAAATAAGAAAACCAAGAAAGAGAAAGTAAGACCTGACACAGGAGAAATAAAGATCCACACAGTTCTCTATAAACTCAGCTCGTCTGCAAGCAGCAGAAAACGGAGGGCACATTTTGGCTAGGTCAACCATGAACCTAAGAACGGATGCTGTAGCCGCGGGAGCCGAAGCCTCACCCCCCATAAGACGGGCGGCGTAAGTTTTGTGCATCAAAGCCTCACCCTGAAGGTCCCCACTCATTTCTGTATTTCCGTCCACAAGCTCCGCCACAAGTCCGCCACCAACTTGAGTCTGGATAGACAACCTATCAAATGTCGATTTCGCCATTGCAATTACAGAGTCCAAAAGTTCTACAAACTTTAATTCAACGTTGTTTCCATCATTCGGCATAAGGGCATGGAAATCCAACATTCGGACTTCCGGTAATCTTGGATACACTGGCTTCCCGAATATTAAACAAAACAGAACATAATAGATATCAGGGGAATCATAGAAACTAGGAAGCACCCTCATTAACCCTTGATACCCACCACTTGTTCTAAATTTGAGAGCAAACGTAGGAGATGATGTAAGACAAACACCAAGAAGAGTCATGATCCATCTCATACTTGTGGGATGAACACCTTCATCAAGAAAATACGTAATTAGTTTTGATGAAACAATCTTATGCCATTGTTCAAGAAGCTCTTCTGATGTGATTGTGACTAAAAGATCAATTAGCATCTCAAGCAGCATATTTCTAACAATAACATGCTTCCCCATTGGCTCTCTTGTTATTTGAACTCGTGAAGTCAATTCTGGGGGGTCAAAAGTCATAATCAAAAACCGCACAACGTGTTCAAGTTCAGAAATGACAAAACCATCCTCCAAGATAACTCCTAAAAGAACAACTAACTTCTCTAGAACAGGTACCTCGACATCTCCTCTTTGGAGTGTTACAAGCAGATGTTGTACAAGGTTAATTCTTCTCAAAATTGTGAGATTATGATTCCGGTACCAATGCATTGAAACAAGATTTTCAAGAAACCCGAGAAGAGTGATTTGTATCGGAATTTCAGCAGCTACCCAAACAGTCCAGTCTAATAACACATGCTCAACCATGTCAGCATTTGAAAGAACTATGCAATTTGATGCTTCGGGAGGTATGTCATTATCAAGTTCTGAGAGATGGCTAAAAGTGTCTTTTTGCATAGAAAAATCATCCATATCATCACGCGAATCATCTGAAGAAACTTCATCACGGGATTTGGTTAAGTTAAGCTCATCGAAGGTGGTTTCTTCGATAGTCATCGAAGGTGAGATATTATTCTGAATTTCTTCTAGCTTTTTGGGTTCTGGAAAAGAAACCTCACATGCAGCAATTTGAAAAAATATCTCAAGCGAACGCATGTCAAACAACGACATTCTGGAATGAAGGAAGAGAGCTAGTAAGTGATAGCCTCTAAATGCTTGCATGTCTCTAATATTTTGTGGATTTTGATTAAGTGCACATGCAAGCAGTGTTAATGCCATGTGTAGCATTTCACGGGTTTCTGCTACTTCAATTAGGGCCAAGACAACAGCTATTCCACCAATGGGACGCACGGTTTCACCGATTGTACAGTGCTTACATACATACACATCACCATGAAGACGTCCAAAGCGTGGTATACCTGGGGAAGAAATTTGATTAATAAACGATAAAAATGACAAAAAGAGAAAACAGCAGCAGAATTAATTATAAAGGCCATGTATAGTTAACGTGTTATGATCCCAAAAAGAATGTTATTACAACAAAATACAGATTTTTAAGACAAAAGTGCAAAACAATTAAGGTAAGTTTGAGTGACTTTCAAGCAGCTACGCTTTAAGCTAACTTTTTCCATTTTACCATTTAGGGATAAACCATAATCCAGATCTACACCTTCATAAGAGAATAAATAAAAATTAAACCTCAAGTGATAACATTATATATATAGTTCATAGCAGACCTCCAATAGGGGAAGCAGCAGCGGATAACGGGTCAACCAAATTGAGCATTGACAAAGTTCCAGAGGCAGGAAAGGCTTCTGTAGATGTTCCATCAAATGCAAATATAAGTTTCCTTCCAGAGAGCTGTAATGAAAGGTTCCCTAATCTCTCAAAATCCCAAACCATTCCACTACGATCGGTCCTGGGGTTTCCTTGCTTATTACCACTCTCACCCCTCTGGCTATTAGAGGCCAATGCCAAATCCGTTTCTAAAGAATCTAAAATGGCCATACTGCCCCCACGACAAGCCTGGTTTGGAACAAACTGCAAAAGATTCATGTCTTGGAAAAGACCTCTATACCCTCTACCCAGAATATACATAAAATAAATGGAACCTGGTGTCAACACTTCTTCGAACAGATAGCAAGACCGTAGTGTCCATGACATGTCACTGACCCGTGCACAAGTTATCGGTGTCCCAATGGTTACCTGAAGAGACTTTCCAACTGGGGAGGGGGAATATCCTAGCCGTCCCGTGTGTCTAAGCTTCCCATTAAGATAAACATACGCAACACTAGCTTGGAACAATCCTGCCAAAGCATTTGGTTTGCTATGAACCACTGCAAGATGATGCCATTGGTCTTCATTTAAGTCTAACCCTGAAAAGGTTAAAGATGATGAGTTGCTGGTTGCAAGAGTCAAAGTTCCGTCATCTTGAAGACGAAGTTCTGCATAGAATGTATCACCGCCATCTGTAGAACCAACCGAGAAAATCCGCAAAACTTGTGGACTCCTGGTGGTTGTATTTCTTCTAGAAAATACGGATTTGGACGGCTCTGTCTCTTTCGTAGTTGATTTCAAAAAATTTCGATACTGAAACCAACAAACGAATGAATAACCTGCAGCAGGAGGCCATGATCTCTCTCCTAATGACACATGTATTGATGCATAACCTATTTTTCTCATATCCATTTCTATGAAGGGTGCCAGAGGAACTCTTTCTAAAGTCATCTCTTGCATAATAACTATCTTTTCAATCATATTAACAAGTATATGACCAGGGTTTCTCTGTCTCACTTGCAGAAGACATCTTATAATCATTCTAAGTTCTGCTGCTGATAACCTGAAACCACAAACATACACTGAGTCTGAGATGAATGTTTTCAAAAGCTATGTACCCCCTCCGTCCCACAATTACAATCCAGTTTCAAGTTTTAGGGCAAAAAATCCTCGAAATTTCAAACTTTTGATTTAAGGTAATTAACTCAGATAAACAGGTTGTCATTTGCCGCCTAAAAGAAAGCCAACATGGTCAAAAGTTACCAACAAGTTAGTTGGCATATCAGGGTCAGATTACCTAATCAGGAATTTTGAAAGTAAGTCAGCTTCAATAAACTTTATGAACTTTAATGGTTTTTTCTGGCCTAATAATAGTTAGTCACCTACAAAGGAATCGTGCCGAAGTTTGGGGTTACCTTTTAATGCAATTAGCGTCATTTCACTAAATAAAACTCTTTCGATGAAGAGAAAATATGGTAAATCTAGGTGTGCTTGATAAATATTATTTCATGGGAAGATGAAAATTTGAGATATAATTCAAGACATGAAAAGATTTCAACCTGTATGCCCCGAGCACTTCAACGATCTTTAAAGCATAGGAAAGTAGAGAGGATGAACCCGAAAGGAAAGGATATACCGTCTCCAAAAGAAGCTCCACACAACCTGAACAAATGAACACATGTAAAGTAGGATAAGTTGTTTGAAGGTACAGGGGTCAGATTCGACCCATTGAATTATGAATGGGTCAATTTGGGTTATGTTTTATACCCAACAGGTCAAACATGTAAAATAAAAAAAAAAATTACACCCAAACCGTACCTTCAACACATCCTCAATCTTTCAATTCAAAACATCAGATTACCATTGAAATATACTAATTTGTGTAATCATCTTTTACACGCTAATAACTTATAATAATAATAATAAGAATAATAATAATAATAATAATAATAATAATAATAATAATAATAATAATAATGATAACAATAATAATAATAAGTTATTTTGGACAAAAAGTGTTTCAAGTCAGCCAACATATTCTGGTTTTGAACAAGAAAATTGCCCAAACCCACTGCAACCCGTTACCAGAACCGCCCGACCTGCCCTTTTGCCGCATGGCCCACATCTACATCTAAGAGTACATGCCACATGTAAAGGAAGTTAGTTACCAGCAGATGTTAGGTTTTCTTGATTAAACGGGCCAGCACAAGCAAGCTCTTCAATAACTTTTAGCAACTCCAGCTGCAGTTTTGGGGTAAAGAGTAATAATGAACGAATCAATACCCTAAGTGCACCAGGATTATATATTCTCTCCTTGTCAGGAAGAAACGATCCCGATGGAGTAATTATTGGAAAGCTAGCAGACGCATCTCCAACAGCATCTGTTTCAGGGGTTGAAAAAGGTGGAATTACTATCTCTAGTGCAAGTTCAAGGAGCAACTGCATTAATTGCCTTTCACACTCCACACAAATCAAACCAGACTCCGATAAAAGATCATAAAAAGTGTGTGAAGATAGAATTGTGTTTAACTTTTCCCTGTTCACAGCATTATTGGACACTCCAGCTGTTGTTACACGCAGTAAGTATGTGAAAACTTTCATGCAAATGGGTAAAAAAGACGGTTCAGTCTGCACTTGAACTCCCTGAAAACTATGAAGTGTTGTTAGGAGAAGAGAAAACCCTGTGGCTTCACCAAAAACTCTTTGAGCAGAAGTATTAGCTCCTAGAACACGCCATATTGCTCCAAAAACATCACATTTTGCATCATTTTGCAGGTCATATTGAGATCCTAAAGCACTTGTGACCATCCCACTCTTTGAAATTTCGACCAGTGTGCTCAGTTCCTCAGAATGAACCTTAATGAAATATAGAAATGTGGGTCAATTTGGGTACTTGAATTCAATGATAAAACAGAAGGCATAAACATGTATGTCTAAGCATAAGTCTTGTATCTAGTTAATTGGAAATTGAAGAAATTATAGAAAAATGATTTCCTAAGTAATATAAAGCGTATATAATATGACTAGAATTTTGGATTTCAAATGAGATGCTTCCTTCAACTTGGAAATAGACATAGATTTTGACCTAGCACGAAACTTACTAATGATATAAACTGTGATTAGTAGTAGGCCAAATTGCATAAAAAAGATAAACAACGTTGGTCCCAATTTCTTTCTGGCAACCACCAATGTTCTTTTCAAAGATTCGAGGGTTTTATCATAAAGGAATTAACTCAAGGGTTTATTTCCAGGCAAAACAAAAAAGATGAAGTATTATGTAAAGACCAAATTTGGTTACGTTTTATGTCCTTAGCCTTAATAGTATGGGCATTGAAATACACTAGGTTTGTTATGATCATGATTTGGAGGAAGAAAGGAGTGCATAAGAGGGTTTCATGAAAGATAAAAATGTTAGTCATGATTATAGTAGCATAAAAAATCAAACATAAAATTTGGCCAACCTGTGCAGAATCCTCAATTATTAAACATGATAACACACGAAGTACGCCAGGACGGTGAATATCAGACACCAAAAAAGGAAGAGCAGTGTTTACACCATTAGCAGAACGGAACGTAATTTGATTCTGTTCTGCTTTCTTCAACAAATAAAACAAACAATCCCAAGCAACCGAGACTGTGCTTTCGGTTTCAAAAAGAGAAAACTTTCCCGAACTCGAATCCAATAATTTTGGAGATGAAATAATTGCATCTTTATTGTCTAAATGCTTCTTAAAGCTGCTGGAGTTTGACTGCCTTTCTTCATCTCCATAATTACCATTATCCTGCTCCGGACCCAATAGAAACTTGTGCTGCTTAAGATCATCTATCAGAACTTCCAACACACCAACTTCCCGTAAAACCTTTTTGTATTGTTGATCGAATGATAATAACTTTATAAAGAATGATAAGATGGTGTGTTTCAGTTCAGATGTTATCTGTTGTTGTAACAAGCAGCAAAGTGCAAGTAATTCTTGTTCAGGTATGCAGTTAACAACTGTCACTGCATATTCAAGAATCTTAAGGATGATTTCTTGCAAAGAAGCCGGAAAACCACCCATATTCAAAATCAGTAAGGGCACAGTGCGTAATTGCTGACACAGCATGTAATTCTCTAAATGACTCGAGAAAATCTTGAACATTCTATTTAGTACTTCTGCTTGCAGATCCCTGCTGTCTGCTTTTAAAAAAATGTCTTGTAAAACTTGGATGGCATCGATATCTTTGACTTTATAACTGTCTTTGTCCCAATTGTCATCCGGGAAGCGGTCAGAAGATGAAGTTTGACGTCTGCGGTTACCCTTTGACCCAGTCGACCTGATGTCACTTGGACCTGTCTGAGATAGATTGACTAGAACATCGAGCAATCTGGACAAAGTGAGTGAGAGACCTTGTGGCGAGGTGTCCTCCATTACTGACTCATTATTTTCAAAGTTGCTATCTTTTGAAAGAACCAATGCAAATTGAACAAGATACTGGTAACCATGAGCATTACGAACGTCCTCCCTGAGCCTGATGTCACCAGCCTCTACAGACCATATTGTTTTTAGTATGCATTATGAGAAAACATTAGACAATAAAAATAGCTGATCTTTATTTCTACACTTGAGCCTGATGTCACCAGCCTCTAGAGACCATATTGTTTTTAGTATGCATTATGAGAAAACAATAAACAATAAAAATAGCTGATCTTTATTTCTACACTGGTTGGAAACAAACACCAGGAAGTAATCAGTTTTTTTAGCATGCCAAGAAACAAAACACCAAGAAGTAAGATAAAATGCAACAATCTGAAAGCAAACATTTAGATAAAAACGAATGGGCGGGTTGGGTAAGCAGATAAAAAGGATAATTTTCGGTATGGGTAAGAAAAAGTAGAGTTGAGTTGAGCCAAAACATTTTTATTACATTTTTTTTATATTTAATACTGTTTCATGTATGATTACAGAAAAGTTAATACTATTCAAGTAAAAAAATGAGCATATTAGTGTGACAAGTTTGACACCCACTTCTTTAAGATATATTTCTTTTTTTTGCTATTTCATAGATCATAACCCAAATCTGCCCATCCATTATAGGTTGACATTGCCACCGCTACAAATGACTTAGAAAAAAGGCTTATTGCTACACAACATTGGAAGATTGCATATCTTGAAATGCAGTTTGATTATGACAGAAGCCAATATATTGGAATTTTCATTTAAAAAGTTGATAATTCTTATAACAGTAATGAGTGTTTAAATTAGAAGGGAACTTAGGAAGCAACTGACCAGGTCTATATGATAATTCTATGCATTCAAGCAACAAGTCCACAATGCTCATTGTATATACAGGGTCTCCGTTTTCTGGTTTGAAGTCCTTCACAGCGGTTAGCAGTACTTTCATCTGCATGTGATTATATTTGTATCACATCTGTCAACTTGGTGTAGCCGAAAATATTTCTAAGAGGAATTGAATTTATCATGATCCACACATGCATCAAATTGTAGATGTACTTTTCCATTACAATTAAAACAAAAAAAAAAGAATATATTATTTCATACTCAAATTCCCCTAGGTGACAAAATTATAATTCAAGATCTAGCACTAAATGTTCTGGTACGATTATTATATCACCAGAACTGAAAAACCCAGGTATCCCTAGTGGATATGAGGTGTTAGTGGTTCTACTTGCTTGTCTGTTTGCTAACTGATAGTGATGATAATTTCAGCTTGCTTACCTAAAACAGGTCAATTTGGTTTATATTTTATATAAATAAAAATATAGGTAGATAGAAACAGGTAAAAAAGCTTAAACGTCATTGCAAAGGATACTCAGGTGTTTTCAGCCTCTTGAATTGCTTTTTTCAAAGTAATATCAACATTTAATAGACTAAGGCAAATTGGATTATAAGAGTCCAAACTATGAATCACTGGCCGATAATAATCCACATTATCACTTTGGCCAACAACACTTCCAAATTTCATTTTCTTTGTCAAGGATAATCCCAGTAGCACAATCATCATACATTTACACTTGGTTTCCACTTGTTTTTGCTTTTATGTTCCCTATTTCGTTTAGAGTCATCATTATGAGCTAGAAATCAAGCGTAAATGTATGATGATTATGCTGCTGTGATTGCCCTTAACAACAAAGATAAAAGTTAGGAGTCTTATCGGTCAAACTGATAGCAATTGTTATTATCGGCCAATAAGTCATAGTTTGGATTATTAAAATCCCATTTGCCATATACTAAATTACTAACAGTTTATAAAATTCAGAATAGATCACCAAAAATTGACAAACTATAAGATAAATCTCTAATCAAAATCGAGGCAAAAAAAATGTTGAAGAACAAATATAATTCAGATGGATCACCAGCTGATGCCTCCTTATGTACTTGGCTGTGCTTCCATTGTCATTAGCTATAAGAAGACGAAGTATCTGGATAATAAAATGACAAAAGGGAAAAAAAACTAAATAAGATAAACTTAATGTTGATAAAATTATCAAAAAGACAGTAATACTTCCACTCTATATGTCTGCAGATGTACTTTAATGATGATAAGGATAATAAAAAAATTCAGAATAACATGCATACTTCCTCTTATATAAGTCTCGAGATATAATTAGCTATTAATTTATTAAGTTCATAAATCACCTGCATAGCATGTCTATGGAGCTGAATACTGTGCAATGGTACAAGACCTTCTTTATATCTTGAAAATAAAATTAAAGATCCATTGGCAACCATTTCAAAGAGTAACTGAAGTGATTTGTCTTCAATTAAACTCTGAGCAGCTGCAGGATGACTCGCCAATGCCTTCATAATATGCACAACACTGCCCTCTACCTTCAAAAATATTGGCAAGACAAATTTACTTAACCATGTGCTAAAATAGAGTGGTAAATAGATATATGTGATAAAACATAGAATACCTCAAGCTGTCGATCTGGACCTGTGTTATCCATAACCTCTGGCCCGTCTTCAGTGGAAGCAACTTTTTGCCTTGTAACTTTTCCATCAGGACCCAAAAGGGCATTGAGAATATTAATGAGACAACATAAGATCCCAGAATCAAGGAGAGATTGTTTATCAATAGGCTGTGAACAACATAGTATTAAATCATATGAAAAGATTTTACATGTTAGGATGTTATTTCAACTAACATTAAGTTAAAAACTTACTCCGGATACAAGATATTCCACCGCCTGCAATAGATTTGAACCAGGCTGAATTCCATCCTACAAAAATAACATTATAGACGGAACAAATTTATAACTTCATCTAAGAGACAGACAGATATATATATATATATATATATATATATAGAGAGAGAGAGAGACAGAGAGAGAGAGATTTGAATACAAACCTCTGTGATCTCAGAAAAATAGCCTATTAAACTTTCGATTTCCAATAATCGTGTTTTGCTGCTTAATCTTAACTTTTCAATATCAGTAACAAATGCTCTACCCACAACAAAAGAAAATATGTGAGTCTCTACTAACCTGCAGATCAACAATACTTGTCAAGATCAGAATACAAAGAAAGAAATAACTAAGTTAAACTAAATCCAAACAAATAGTCGGGTTTTAAATCAGAATTCATATACCAATCCTATATATTCATGCCCGTTGCAATTTAACACCATTCGTCAACTAACATGAGAAAGTATAAGTAGAAACCTTCCGCCAATTTTGAAACTTATTTATATTTAATCTAGACAACAAGAATCCAATTTCAAAAGGTTTAATGCTTTAGAAATCGACAAAAAAATTGCTCTTCAACTCAAGATTTTTCATGCGAGAAATAACTTCATTGAGATCTCATATTGGAGTTATTACACTATATAAACACTAAAAGTTGGAGTAACATGAGCTGAATAATAAGCAATAAATGACTATTTTGGGATAACATAAATGTGTGTATATACAAGAAACAGTGAAATGTTATAAATGATATACATGAAGTAAGGTGATGTCATTGTCATACATGGTAATCAATTGGGCTACATTAGAATGTTGCTTTACAAATCTACAAAAGATGTCAACGGTGATATTCAAGGCCTTTTCTTTCTCCTGCATAATAAAATACCATTAATAAGCATGTCTGCTTGTGTCAACACGTATTTTATAAATGACTAAAAGCTAAATTGTTGCACAGACCTTCTCTGAAGATGATGAACGGAACTCTTCCCAATGTCTCTTGAAGTCCAATTCCAGTTCATATTTGTCTCTGAGATGCAAGGTGATAAAAGTAAATCATGGGCTTTTTAGTTTATACGTTAAAAATCAAAAGAATAACTGGAAATATGAGGGATAGACCATTTAACTTTGTGAATGTAACAATAACTGTGAGAGTTAGAAGGGATTTTTTATAGAGAATTTCATCATTCGTGTGTGCGTAATTTAACCCAAGAAGGTAAAGGGTTAAACTTGAATGGTTTTTTAAGACTTATGATTTATCAATCCTTACTTTATGTGGAATCGTTTACTAATGACATCTGAATGGAGTGCTCCTTTCATTGGCTATGTTTACAAATAAGTGTCCTCTTTGTAGATTGGGATAACTAGTAAAACATATTTACTGCTTTGTTAAAACTTACATGGAATATGAACACTTAAAAAGCTAATGGTGCGTACTTCAAATTTCAAAATTTTATATTCTTAGTTTCTTACATAACTGTGAAGTATTCTACTATTTTAGATTTGTTCAAGGGATAAACTGGGAAATGATGTGTATGTGCCATTCAGGTAAGATGCGTTTAACATAAATATAATACTACTACAACAATCACATGAAAAAAATCTTATGATTATGGCAGTTCGACCTAATGATGTTCCATTCAATGTCAACACGAAGATTCCTTTAGTTTTTTACTTTAAATGCTTCATCTAGTTATCTGAAATCTTTTGATCTAACTAAACGAGTTTAGAAGTTCTAACACAAGAACTAACTCATTTGACACTCTTAAGTCAAATTCTGACTCTTCAATTACACAGAGAGTGACAATTTCACCTAAACAGAAAACTTACCAAATAATGACTCTTTTCCATCAGAGTTCATCCTTTCTTATTACACAATTTACAATTAGTCTTGTTACTTCTATAGCAGAAATCTAACATTTAGATCTCAATAGCCCGACTTATTGAGAGAAAAACATTAAAAGTTGCTTCATAAGTTTTGTCGTGTTATAACAATGACTTGCATTTATTATAACTGAGCCACATGAGGCAAGGGGAATTAAAGAGAAAATGACAATTATAGTGACTGTTATACTAGGATAGCATCATAGCATAAACTTTTTTGAAAATCAGACAACTAATTTTTTTAAAGCTACTGGAGTTGAGATAAATAATGGATCTTCTAGTTTATCCACCTCTATCCCAGAGGTTATGTAGACAAAAAGCATGCAAATCTTTAGTTTATGATCAAAATCATGTACTTAAAAGCTATGACCAGTTGTTCAATTTATCCATATCAGTTCTTCTTTGTGATATTAACTGCATCTGTAGACTGTAGACTATAGTTCTGTACTAGCCAGACTTAACATATCAATTGATCTAAATCAGATCTAATGTCTGTTACTTAAACCCTCAATCCAGTTACCAAACACTTTAAGTTGTTCACAACTGCATGATTAGCAGTAACCAGCAACCAATTTGCATATCAATATCTTCAATAGCAATAAAAGTTATAAAACATAAAAGAAACCCTAACCTCGGAGAAGATGACGAGAAGTAGTTATGCGTTGAAGAACTTGCATTGTTAGTATCATGATAGAATGGTGACGGAGAGGCAGATGAGGACGGAGATGATGCAGTAGAGGCAGGCGCAGTTAACCCTACCTTCTCCTTGAAGTCCTTAAGCAATGATACCCATTTCATCGTTTTAATCACCTCTCATCCGCCGGAAAACTGAATTAAACAACCACAGCCACCACCACAGCCACCACCACAACCGCCGCGTGATATAACGGCGAATCGGATCCGATGAAATCAAAGTGAGCTGATCGGATGAAGTAAATTAGGGCTTCGATTTGGAACAAGAGGAATAGATTGGAAAAGGATCTAATTAGATGAGATTTCAACGAAGAATGCTAATACGTCTGTATCTTCAGATTAAAACGCCTTGATCTTCCTCCTTTTTGTGAGATTTGTTTGTTTGTTTCTGTGCCCTAGTTCGTGATGCTTGATTGTTGCTGGACGGCAACTCGTCGGCTGTTTCTCGCTCTGCAATTCTCTCTCTCTCTCTAATCTCTCTCTTCTCTGTGAAACTGCTAAACCCTTTTGCTTTATTTTTCTTCTTCATCTTTTCTCTTTGATATTGTTTTATGAAGAATGATCCTTATAGCCCTTGTAGTATTCAAAAGTGACAATTGAAGCTTGTTACAATAGAATAAGGTTAAGGTTAATGATTTGTTTGTTTAACTTAGGGTTGCTAACGAGTCGAGTCGAATCTGAGCTCGTCTAGACTTGATTGAGTTCGGCTAGTTTAGCCCCAAGAGAGCTTGAGTTTGAGCTTGAGTTCGGATCAGGTTCGGTTTATTTATTATTCAATATTTTGTACATACTTATAATCAAAAATATTTTATAATTATACTTTTTAATTTTTATATATAGCATAGTATGTGTTATTTAATTATTATGATTTTTTATAATTGTAATTATTTTAAATGTATTTAATAAATTAAATAAAAATTATGTAAATAAAATGTTCGTTAAGGCTCGCGAGCTAGCTCGAGCTCGATATATAAAGCTTGGGTTCGAGCTTGTTTATAAAACGAGCCATATTTCAGGGCTTGAGCTCGGATCGGGCTTGATAAGGCTCGTGATCATTTAGAGTATTTTATCGATCTAATCTTGAGTAGCTCGGAGCGGCTCGTCTTGTTTGCATCCATAGTTTAACTATGTTGAAACTTGTTAAGGTATTCAACAACTTTACTTCAAATGTCATGGCTTATTTAAATATGCAAGATAGATCATTTTGTTATACATTTGTTTTGTTTGTTGTTATCATAATTATCGTCAATCTTTTTCTTTTAAGAAAGTAATTAAGTGTACCTGGTTTTTCATTAGAGTTACTAAGAAAAATCATTTTAAATTCACTCAATTCAAATATTATATAATTTCCTTCTAAATGTTGTTATTATTTTTATTTTTTTTGTGTTGGAGAAATAAAACATATATGAATTTGAATTAATATTTGGTGATTTATTTTTTTAAATTGACTTGAACTAACGAAGGAAAAACTATTAAATAATACAAGTTTTCATAAGTTTCAATTTAAGTCAAGCTTTAGAAAAAATAATCACTAAATATTAATCAATATTCATATATGTTTTATATACTTAACTTGATTTTATAAACTTTTAAGATTTATAAAAAAAAATATACATGATTAAAAAAACTAATTGAAATTGAGTAGTTTTAGAGAGACAAAGAAAATTAGTGTGACTTTAATGAAAACAATTGGAAAATTTGATTAACATTCTATAAAAGTATTCATTTTTTATATAAATGTTCATTATTACGTGTAAAGAAAAACTTGAAATTTCAAAGACTCTCCTTCTATAAATGTTAATAAAAATCAAATAGGAAAATACTAAGGTTAGAAAGGTGCATCGTATGTTTCCATATCGCCACTAAATATGGATTTACTTATGTGTTTTATGTATAGGTTTGTTTTCAAACCAAGTTTTAAAGGAGTACGAATCGAGCATGAGATTAGTTTATAGTATAAAAAAAAGATTATACGATCTGAACGTATATGGTACTAGATGATACATACATGGTTACCCGAACTCCTTTACTCTCATCAACATCGAATGTATTCTAATAATCAATATATTACATAATCGATACTATATTATAATATATTTGAGTAAGAAAAACTTATCATTTACTTAAGAAAAATCAAGAGTTTAAGGCGGCAAAATCGTCTTGGTCCATTGTGTTATTAGATACAAAAAAAATTAACTGAATAAACAGTTAATTACGAAATTAATTTAGAGATGTAATTATGTAACAATATTTAGTTAAATTTTGAAAATTATTTTTATTTTATATAATAAACTTTTTTTAAACCTTAAATCTTCATGATACCTTATTAACTAATTGTTGAAACGTTTTACCAGTGTGTATGTGATAGTGTGTTGTGTTTCCCGTCGTAATGCACATGTACCCCGCTAATTTAATAAAAAAAAATATGATAGATAGTATATTGAATATGTTGAAAACTTGAAATTCTTAAAATCAATTATCAAAGTATAGTAAAGTATTAAATATTTCAAGATGGTTTCTGATGTGAGTTCAATATATATGGATATATCTTGATAAAGGGCACAAGACATAAATTTATAATTAACTACAAGACTATATCACTTTTAGTTACAAATGACACATATAAAAAAGAGTTGGGGGTTAAAACGATAATTAAAACAAATGCAAGGGTGTAACATGACACTATTTGATAGTATAGAAGCTATGAATAACCTTTTAAATGGATTTCAAATTTATTGAGACCAAGTCAGAAAATCCACGCCTCTAGAAGTGCCACGTGTTATGATGCGATCTACTGTCAAAGACGTGAGGCCTCACATGATTATTTTTTTATATATTTTTTTCCTTTTTCTCCCGCATAATTAAAAAGGGCCCCTTAGGGGGGACGGTATGGGCTGGGTTACCGCAAGGCGGCTCTATGCATGCCGCGCGGTTCCAGCCGGCAGCCGTACCGGGTGCACCCGGTTCGTAGTCCGCGGCTCCGAATTTTCGAGATGGAGCGGTTTCTTGGAGCAGGGGGAGCCGGGTAATATTACCGTTTTTTTTTACCGTTGAGAGCCAACGGCTCTTCTTTTTTTTTTTCTTATTTCACTATATATACACAACCAAACATTTTATAAAACACACATCATACTCTCATTCTCTCTACCAAATTTTTTATAAAATGAGTTGTAATTTTATTTTTGTTTTAATGAATATTTTGTTTTAATGAATATTGTTTACTTCAATTGTATTCGTAATGCTAGTGTTTGTTTTTTTATATAAAAGTTGTTTGTTTATTAAAAGTTGTTAAAAATCAAAAAAAAAAATAAAATTTAATTTTTCGGTGGCTTCTCCAAGCCACAAGGCAACCATACCTTGTGGTGTGGCTCTGACAAGGCTTCAAAAACATGAAAAATGAGTTGGCACATGATGATTGGTTGGGGAGCATGGCTCCTTGAAGCCACAAGGCAACCATACCCCCTCCCCTTAGGAGAGAAGGTATGGTGGTAGCATGGCTTGGTGAAGTCATGTTCATCAACCAATAATATTCGGCCAACTAAAATTCCCTCAATTTGGAGTCATGTGAAGCCACATCATATGGTATGGTTGTGGTGTGGCTTGGTGAAGCTACATTCCTATTTTTTTTATTAAATTTTATCCACAATTAACGGATAGTTTGGGCCGGCTCAAGCAGGCTTCTGAAAGCCTGGTGGAACCGCGGAAGAGAAGCCAGGAAGGGGAACCGCTCAACGCGGTATGGTGAGTCACACGGAGCCACCCGGCTCCCCTTGGAACCGGCTTCCGGCTCCAAACCATACCGCATTTCATCCCATTAGTAGTCTATATATAACCGGTATATGTGTTAGATTTTAAAAAATTTGTAGTAAAATTTGTATAATCAACCGTATAATATAAATTTTAAATAACAAATGTACAAATTCATATTCTACAATTATACGTGCTGATGGTTTATGTATCAAATGTTCATGATTTTGTACGTGTGACAAAAATAATCTTATATGAATTGTTAACGTGTAAAGAAAAGACAAAACTATATGTCCTGACTAGTAACATATACGAGTCGTAGAAGGTGTTATATGGTTCGTAACTCGTATAGTTTTGTGTCTGACCAAAGTAATAGGGTGCAATTTTTGTCTAAAGACATTAGATTATACGATACGGCTTACAAGAAGCGTATAGTCCCATCAACAAGGACTATAAGCCTTACATGTGTCCCACACAGAGCGTACAGTCCCATAAACTTTTGATTGGTCCACGACTCCATGTGACGTTCTATAGTGGATGGCATATGGCTTACATTGTATATTTTCTTTATCCAAACGCAACACGTTGGCATGTGAGTTAGTGTTGTAATGAGTATAGTCGTGTAGTATATAGTCTTTGTGTCCTAAGATCGATACTTTGAGTGTTCAACTTCTAATTTTAATGTCGATACGTAACATTTTTTGTATTTCGATTTTCTTTACGTTGTGCTTTAACAACGTAACTGTTTTGTGTCCTCGCAATGTCTCTGTGATAATACGCGAGTAGTAAATCTAATTATACAACATTACATAGTTTCATCACGTTGTTTCAAGGGATGGAATACTCATTTGACCATTCTAGAGAGAGGTCTGTTTTTACCCATAACACGAGTTCATCTTGTTATCCTACTTGCTAAAAATTATATCATTTCGAGCTTTTCATAAAAACCATATAGTCGCAAGACATATTGCTTAATACCCCTCTTGTAACGCTTGTTTACAAACCAAGTCGGTTCGACTCGACTTATTTGCAAAAGAGTTGAGTTCTAGGGATCCACCATCTTTTTGAGCAACCCTAGGTGGACTGATTTTGGGCAGCCGGAGCTTGACTTCAACATCATTCGGCTATACTTTCAAAATCAATACCAACGGATGATCAACATTTAACATGGTATTTATTACTTTAGTTCTAATCTAATGTATATATTTTTATTTATTAGTTAGTGGAAAAGTATAACCATTTGTGCTCAACGAATCGAATTGAAAATTGCAAGTTACTCGAGTTAATCCAATCAACTTATTCAACTTTTAGAATTTTGATATTGGTTTAAATTCAATTTGAATTCGAGATAATTTCAAATACATCAATTCGAAATTCAAAGTAATGTTAAACTCGAAAATGATGATGGATAGCTTGAACTCCATATAACAAGTGATTAAAAGAAAAAGAGAGTCGATGGTATATTATTGTTAAGAAAATCTTTTAAACATCATCTAATAAATTGATGCTCTTGTGTTTCCAAGCATTATATTTTAAGATTATTTATAATTTATAATAGGGGATTATATAAAAGATTCTAAATTGTATATAAAACATAATTGAAAAGTTATACATAAACATTCAAATTCATATTCAAATTCCGAATCGAATCGAATCAAATCAGAAATCA
>JBCNJP010000023.1:1159094-1189311 GCA_039602395.1 Deinandra increscens subsp. villosa | reverse complement strand
ATTCATCCCATTAGTAGTCTATATATAACCCGTATATGTGTTAGATTTTAAAAATTTTGTAGTGAAATTCAAAATAATTTTGTAGTAAAATTTGTATAATCAACCGTATAATATAAAATTTCACTAACAACTGTACAAATTCATATTATACAGTTATACGTGTTGGTGGTTTATGTATCGAATGTTCATAACTTTGTAGTAAGATTTAAAAATAATTGGCACGTGTGACGAGAAAAATCTTACCAGAATTGTTAACATGTAAAGAAAAACAAAACTATATGTCCTGAATAGTAACATATGCGGGTCGTAGAAGGTGTCATATGGGTCGTAACTCGTATAGTTTTGCGTCTGACTAAAGTAAACAGGTGCAACTTTTGTCTATAGACATTAGATTATACGATACGGCTTACACGAAGCGTATAGTCCCATCAATAAGGGGTATAAACCTTACATGTGTCCCACACAAAGCATCCATAAACTTTTGATTGGTCTACGGCATCATGTGGTGTTGTATAGTGGATGGCATGTGGCTTCCACGTTATATTTTGTATCCGAACGCAACACGTTTAGCATGCGAGTTGGTGTTGTCATGGGCCGTGTAATATAGTCTTTATGTCCTAAGATCGATACTTTTGAGTGTTTAACTTCTAATTTTAATATCAAAATTTTTTGTATATCCATTTTGTGTCCTCACGCTATCTCCGTGATAATACGCGGATAGTAAATCTAGTTATACAACATTACATAGTTTCATCACATTGTTTCAAAGGATTGAATACTCATTTGACCATTCTAGAGAGAGGTCTACTTTTAACTCATAACACGAGTTCATCTTGTTATCCTACTTGCTAAAAACTATATCATTTCGAGCTTTCCATAAAACCATGATCGCAAGGCATATTGCTTACAGCGCGTTATGCATGTGGGTGACTTGGGAAGGCTCTTTGATAACGCCAACACCTCTTCGACTGCAAACTTGGGATTATACATCAATAACTAGTGTGCAACCCCACAACATATACGTTGGCGTACTATGTAATTTTTAACAATATGTTAACACGTGTTTTCTTTTCCAGTGGGTTATCATGTTTTTGTACATGTGTCAGCAGTGGCGGATCCAGACTAAAAGTTCAGTGGAAAAATCATTTCAGGGGTAACGAAATACCTAAAACTTTTAAAAAAGTTCCACTTCGCATTGCAAATTTCGCACCACGTGATGCAAGTTCAGAGGTAGCGGAGGCTACCCTTGCCAATGAGCAACATCCGCCCGTGTGTGTCAGTACTTGATTCCTTCCTACACTTTATAACAACCATAGTACCATATAAATAATATATTTGTGTATATATAATATATAAGAAATTATAATTAAGTTTTAATTTAAATGAGTCAAACGAGCAAAATCTCTAGCCGAGTCGATGTCGACTTTGACTCAGAACCCTCTTATTTACTGGCCAAGTTGGTTTGACTCGACTTGTTTACAAAAGAGTTGACGAGCACGGTTCAAGCGATCCACCATCTTTTTTAGCAACCCTAGGTGGACTGATTTTGGGCCGCCGAAGCTTGACTTCAACATCATTCGGCTATACTTTTCTCAATGAATTCCAACGGATGATCAACATGGTATTTATTACTTTAGTTCTAATCTAATGTATATATTTCTTTAGTAGTTAGTGGAAAGGTATAACCACTTGTGCTCAACGAATCGAATTGCAAGTTACTCGAGTTAATCCAATTGAGTTATTAAACTTTTGGAATTCTGATGTTGATTCAAGTTCGATTTGAATTTGAGATAAACTCGAATAAATCAATTTGAAATTCGAACTTATGTTAAACTCGAAAACGATGATGGATCTCCTGAACTCCATACAACAAGTGCTCAAAAGAAAAAGAGAGTTGACGATATATTATTATTAAGAAAAGTTTTTAAAGAGCATTTAATAAATTGATAGTCTTGTGTTTTCAAGCAACAGATTTTTTTTAAGATTATTTATAAGTTATAACAGGGGATTACGGTAAAAAATTTCTAAAATGTATATAAAATATAATAAATAAATAAAATATATATATAAAACTCAAATTCAAGTTTCGAATCGAATTGAATCAAAAATCACAAACTCGAACTCCGCTTTGAAATTCGTTCTCTTACTTCAAATCAAGCCGAATTCAAATTAAAAAAATCGAATCGAGTTTCGAATTAGTACTTTTTGATTTGTGTCGAATAAATATTGAGTTTTCGAGCCCAATTCAAATGCCGAACATACCTATAATCATTAACTTAGCCTAGTGACAAAGTTGTATATTCTCATCTTATAGGCGTTAGATTCTAGTCTCACCTGAAACATAAATTGTTAGAAATCGAGAGTTTCCTGGATTATCTAGAAAGCGTGTGAACATTTTCAGATCGTATATTCTCGTGGTTCACTCGAGATTATCAGTCGGATACGATCTAGACGAACAATATGAATTTGAGAATTTTGAGAGCGTAGGATTTTGAACTGTAGTGCATATATGCATATGATCGTGAATTTGGGGCAGGAGCGTCCCCAGATAACTACAATTTGCAATTATCTGTATTTCGAATTTAAAATGTACACATTTAGTCCTTGAGAAATTTATAAGTAAATTTCAGAACAAAAACTTTTTCTAATGCAATTTTAATAAAGCAAAGCTCGACCCCAGCCAGGGGCTCTGCCCCTTGGACCACGAACCCCCGCCAAGGGGGCGTTGCCCCTTTGAAACCCCCTTCGAGGTTCTGGACTTAAAACTTTATCGATCAGGCATGCACTACCCGCACCACCGAACCCGAACGATAAAAAGTATAAGCACGATCAAGTCATAGTTAATTGTAATTACACTAAAATAGCAATATGAATTAGTGTTAGAGTGTAATATTTAGTCGTTAATTTTTTTAGTGAAAAGGTGTGAGATATGGTGGAGAGAAGACGAAGTCGAGAGTGAGTGGTTGACCCAAACATATTGTAAGACGACCAAGTATATATACATAAATGGATCATGGATATGATGATGGATGTGAACGATGTTAGAATAAAACAAGTATTTTGACCACAACACTAATTGCTATCCCACTAGCTTAGATCTTTGTCTTCTTTCATTTTTTCTAACGTGATTTACGGTTTGTGTTATGGGACCGTTGATTATTCATTCTTTAATTAACAAAAAACTCAATTTTAATTTACTTTTAAAATCAGACAATTTAGTTAAAGATGTTTAAATTAAAAGCCAAGTGTTCAAAGTTTTTGTTTAAGTTAAAATTGAATAATCTAGCTCTTTGCTAATGTTTTTTTTTTATCCTTTTTCAAATTGGCCGTGGAAAGAAGAAGTTGAAGATGTTTATAAGTAGATCTACTATCCATGTATTGTTAAGGGGATAACGTGAGTGTATAAAATAGTTGCTTTGCTAGAACGCACGTGAAGAAAACAGAAATACAGAAAGACTGCCTAACATCGATGAAATTAAAAATCAAGCGCTCGGAGTATCAAGACCAGAACCTTAATGTTATGTTATACGACTATACTCATTACGCCACATACTCCTATACTAAATGTGTTACGTTTAAAAATAATTGGTGGTCGTCATGTGACAATCACCATAGAAGGCCACGTGGACCAATCAAATATGCTTAATTTTCTTATTAGCTTGACTTTGTTTTGTTTTGTTTGTTTGTTTGTTGTAGTAATTGATTATAAAATTTTACTAAAATAACTTATACAGAGTGTAATTTTACTAGTTAATGTATAAAATAATCAATCTATTAAGTTTGTTAATTAAATCATATACAAACATCATTTTACACTATGTACAATATAGGGTTGTGCTTTGTATATAGTCGATTGTAAGGAACCATGACAACTACATAAAGGTCGTAAAGGTGAGTGGTATGGTGGCGTAAATGTAAGGCCATAAGTACCAGCTCATTTTACGATCATGGGAACATTCCCTTCTAATGTGAGAGGGTTATGACTTGTGAGCATGAGAGCGTGAATTATTGTTGTTTGATTTTTCTTTGGTTTTTTAATTAATATATTTATTCTAAAAGGAAATTTGTTTTAAAAAATTTATTTTTTACCAACTAGTCCCGGACACACTTCATGGTTTTATTGTATTCCAATGAAGATCAATATTAGAGTATGATATTGCTATATACAATTGAACATTTTATTCTTTTTAGTTTGAGTCTAATATTGTTATATAAATTTTATAAAAAAATTATTGTACAATACTTTGAGTAATTATGAAACATAATTGCGAAATTATGAAAAACATAGGTTGATTAATTATTAGCAAAAATTGCGTAATTACTTAAAGATAATCATGTATACTTTAGATAATTACGCAACCTTTGTTAATACTACTGTTGTGTTTCATAATTACTCAAGGTATCATGCGACAATTTTTTTTGCCCTTATCCTTTAGGGTCACGTATCGCGTACTGATGACTTCTTATGTTTTTTATATGTATAGAAGCCTTTGTAAATTAACTTATCCCTTTATATATTAGTAGGTTAGTAACCCGTGTACTACACGGGTTTAATATAGATTTATAATATTAGATTAATACAAAGAAACAAATAATGATCAAGAAATTTGAAAATTATGATTGATATATATTTTATAATATATTAAACAATAATTTAATACATTTAAGAAATTTATTATGTTTGACAAGTTGTTGACTATTTTAAAAAAAACTAAAATTATTAAGTAAGTTAATCACATCTAAATTAATTTTATCAAAATTTTAAAATAAAATTTTAGTTTTGATAAAATTGGTAACTAATCTTAATTGATTATTTATTAAATTGGTAATTCAATGTTAGTTTGACATGTGTCGATAGTGATATGGAACCTTTATAAATGAGACATGTGACACACATTTTATTGTTTTATTAGTATTAAGATAATTATAATCGTTACGATTCTTTACTTAAAACTGATGTTATATTTAAACAACTCCACATTATATCATAAAATATGTTCATTCTACATGTTAAATACTATTTTTATCATGTTTCTAAATTCTCAAAGACGCGTAACATCCACTAACAGTGAAAATGTACAACACTGGAACATGAAGTGTTAAAGTGTAAATAAATAAAAGTTGAAGGACTAATACTGCAAATATCTAAGACCATAAATCGTGCACGTCTGATTCCTTCGACATGTTCACGATCGACCGTATCTTTTCACGTACATCAAATAAAATAAAATTTTCCCTTTTTAATATTTTTAATTAAGTCAAATCAAGTATGTTTCTAGAGTATAATAATAATTTTGAGCTTGCTATTTAATATAGTTTTGCTGAATGTTTCAAGCTATTGAGCAGAAAGAAAGAATCCACAAAAGCTGCCAAGTCCAAGCCCACAAGTGCATCTCCTAAGCCCATTGAGCCCAACCCATGAGTGCAAGTGTGCAACATTCATGAGAAGAAGAATATAAATAAATTAAAAAACAACAAATATAAATAACTAACTAGCTTAACCTATTGATAAAGATGTATTATTCTTATCATAAATGTGTCGTGTCCGATTGTTGAGCGGTCGGTCAATGATAGGCACTTGACAACAATGGTATAGTCGATCGATATTAGAACATTAAATATTCAAATTTGTAAATTTAGGTTCAGAAGACTTTTAGGTTTGAATGATCATACTTTAGGCTCCAACAATCATACTCTAAGTTCATCTGACCATAATTTAAGCTCGGTGATCATAATATAGACTCAAACGATCAAACTTTAGATTTAGATGACTATAAAGAAAGACAAAGTAATAAAAAAGTCAAATGTGTCAAATATTGGACATTTGGAAATTTTGAATTTTCCATTATATTTTACTCTACGTACTTTTGGTTGACCAATTAGGTCAGCAACTTCTCATCATCAATTCTTACAATTTTGATCATATTAAGTCAAAACCACCATCACCATTACTAATTTCTCAGTTTATTATTCATATATCGAAGCAATATATGCGTAATTGCGTATCTGATTTCGTTTTCTGATACCGTTTCTCGCGGGAGTTCATTTTCCAGCCACTGATCAGGTATACACGAACAATTTTCAAGAGCAGAATGTATGATATCTGTTATGATGAAGAATTAGGGCTTCTAATCTTGTTATGTGAGCATTTCATGCACCGATATGTTAACATTTCACACATTCACACAATAATGCTTGCAGGTAGTTAAAAATTGAACTGTACATAAGGTTTAGGGTTTGAATTGATGTATGCATCCACCATCAATCCATCATTGCTAGTATATAACTATATATCGACAATTTAGCTCAATCCTATAGCAATTGGATTTTTATGATCCATACTTCGTTTTTTCCGAATAATGAACCTCTTTTTAATCATTTTGGAAATAATCAGAACTCGTTAAAATGACACTAAATCTGTTAAGAAATTTTCACTTTTTGATGACCGGGGATCACGGTGACATCTTACGTGATATGTTTTTGATGACTAGGCTCAAACACAAATGTTTTTAAGGATTTTTGTATGTTTTGTTGCTATGAAAAAATGGTTATTTATCCGGTTGTAGAAGAATTTTGTGTTTATATGGTTGTTTCCTGAAAACTTTACATATGTTTTTTTAGGATTTTTGTATGTTTTGATGCTATAAAGAAATGTTTTTTATCTGGTTGTAGAAGAATTTTGTGTTTATATGGTTGTTTTCTCAAAACTTTTCTTCACAGACATCAAAAACATGTCACGTAAGACACCACAGTGATGCTCAATCATCAAAAAGTGAAATTTTCTTAATGGAGTTTGTGTCATTTTAACGGCGATTTGTTTATTTTTAACATGATTAAAAAGGTGTTCATTATAGAGACAAAACGAAGTATGGATTATTATCGGCTAATAGGCAATAGTTGAGATTATTAAAATCTAATTTTCCGCAAGAAAAGGGAGCTTGATCCCAATATTAGGGTAGCATTATATTTATAGTTTGTTAAGTGTTCAGATGTGTGTCTAAAGTGAAGTCTTTCAGCTTTGAGATTTTGGCAAAAAGTGTTTATGATTTTTGGTTTTATGATAATTTAGGGTCAGATTTGGAGAAGTGAAGGAGTAAAGAAAAGGAAACCGATTATTACATATGTAAATTGTAAAGTAAACTAACTATTCTACACTTTTAACTTTGGAGCTGATATATCAGCTCTACTAGTTAATTATGGTCTGTAAAAGATGCTCTACAACAAACCATAGTTGTCAAAGGGGTAGGCACATAGCATAAACATACCATTTTTAGGGGTTTTAGACTCGTTTTAGGCTAGTTTAGGCTGGTTTCAGGCAAAGTGTGGATATTTTGGAAAGGTTTAGCCGGAAGTTGCAGTTTTTTTGCCGGAAGGCGTTTTGCCTGTACCTAGGCGCCTGGTGGGCCCTTGACAACTATGCTACAAACCCATTGAGTTCTAAACAATATAACATAATGGTTTGGTTACAACAAACAAGTATAGAAACCGGTTTGCATCGAAGAATAGACTGTTAAAAACCAATAGTGCAACTTTCAACAATTTTTATATTTGTTGATATCCTCTAATAGTGTCTGTCTTCACTTAAAACACTTCCAACAATTTTCATATTTGTTGCTGCAAGTCTCCATTTTCAAATTAGCTATCTATGCTCACATCATCTGTTACATTAATACCTGGATTTTTTTTAATAAATTTTATCCTTAAGTTAACATACAATAATGTTGTTGAATTCATAACATAACCCCAATTGCAAACTTTTTTAAATTTATAAATCTTTCAAAAGGAATGGGAAATGCAATGAACTCATTCATACTTTTTGTGTGATTGATAACCAAAATGATCATTTGTGTTGATAAGGACCTCAGTCTCCTGTTTTCTTCCGACATATCTTGCTGCATTTTGAAATTTTTTCTCAAAATTTGCAAAGTAGCTAACATCCATCAGACTAGCATTGTGACTAATAGGACCCACACAATTTTGTGGAGCGAAAATAACTAATAATAAAATAATGTAGTCGACTGACTTTTGGATCCTCAACCCAAAAACATTAAAACTAGTAACAATCTCACTAAACAAAATTTCTCCCCCCTCTAATGATTTGGGTAATCCTTTATTATATTGTATAATATATGCCTTCTCACTAACTGGTGGTTATTAAAACCACCTAAGGCATACTAGTATACTACTAAATTCTAATTTGAAAAAGTGGAGCCCAAGAATATAGTGAACTTGGATTGTTATCACATATTCACATGGAATATGGTCCAGCGCTAAATATTATTTGGCCCATAGAACCACTTATCTCTCAGATAATTTTCCTATCCATACTCATGACTTCATGCTCTTATCTGTCAGTGCTTTGTTGGTTTGTGCTGTCTGTCATTCTAACTTGATAGTTAAAATAAGTAGTAGTCATGTGGATAGCCCCAGTGGTTTACACTTTACACATATAATGATTTTGGTCCCTAATTTTGAGAAATTATAGGTTTGGACCAATATTTTCCAAATATGTAATACAAACTGTCCCTAGAGTGGATGTCAGTTAGTTTTTCTGTCAGCTGTTGTTTTGTTTAGTAACAAAGAAGTTTGTCTTCAATCCACCTTTTTAAATTTTGTTTGCTTGTTTTTTTTTTCCTTTAATCCTTTTAGATAAGGCCAGACATTGCTTTTGTTCTGGTTCATATGCATTCAAGAATTAAACTCTAGCTCACATTTTATGATATATTTAGTGATCAGCGTTCAGCTCTATCTCATGAATGTACTTCTTAGAAAGAATGTCTTGCATGCTAGGCACAATAGATGCTTTAGAATTCATGGTATGTTGTCAATTGCTCTGTAGCATTTTGTTTTATTTTCATGTCTTTTGGTGGTTGTCATTTGTCTCTTCGGTAGTTTTCTTTGCTTTACTTTAAATACAAGTTTAATGAAACTTAAGTTTGTATTGTAGTTCTTGCTTTTTCTTGAATAAGTTAACTGATCAGTTTGTGCACTGTTTCCTTATTGGAGCTGCTGACACTTCTATTCAAACTAAACAAGAAAACCATGATGGTCATCAGGTCATGGCATATTGAATTTAAGAAAGAATCCATGAAAGTTATTTCATATCTCAAATGGGCCAAACAAACAAAATTAGCTAAAAAATAGGAATGGGTCAAATGGGCCTGAATGGGTCAAAGTTGCTAAAGTTACCTCTGGAAATTTTTTTACTCAAAAAACTTAAATTTTTACAGTAGTGATATAATTCTTATAATCGTATTAAAAGCATAGGTTATTTACTATTTCTTTTAAAGAGTGGACAAAAGGGTGTTTGCAGGGTCAATCTAATATGACTCGACCCATTTGACCTGCAATCTAAAATTACCAGTTTCAGTCCAAACTCACATTTCTCTACTGTATTAAATGAGTATGATTTGGTAACGGTTGCTCATTTTGATCGTTTAAGGGACTGACATTTGTAGTTGCTCATTTTTCCCATTTCACAAGTATATATTCAAATGCTTTGAATCCTCTTTTTTTTACTTCTAGTTTTTTTTTTCTGGTTCAGTTTCACCTCCATTTTCCAAATTATCTCTATCAGTAAGACCTGTGGACTATATTAATAGCCAACACATATTGCCTCATGTGTATTTCTATTCAACTTCATACATAGTCCACAGTTCATGCACTTCAGCAAAATGTTTCGAAGTTCATGAAAAGCAAATCATCATTGAATTCAAAATCAATCTTGATCAAGACAGGCTTTATTCTACATGTTCAGAACACATTTTAACGTGCTTTATATCTTGTTTCAGACATTCAAGATTCAAGTATTCAGTGGAGCAAATGTTGGGAGTTAAAGTTTGATGGCCCAAAATTCATAGTGGAATGTGACATCTATTGATACTGACTTCTTTAAAGAAAATGGTCCCTCCAGTGGTCTCAAGATGCAAATCGATTCGCACCGGTGTAAGCCTTTTGTCTTCTCTGAGACTGGATTTAGTTTCATATCATCTCCATACATTCTTTGTACTTTTGACTGCTTATATTCTTCTCTTTTTCCACAACTCATGATTGCTGATACATGCACTATTATATTTATAGGGCCAAAGGTTTTGTTCTATACATCAATGGATATTGACGTATTGTAGTATATTGCTCCTAATTTGAAAGCTTATTTAATTTGATTAGACATATGAAACATAGTTACTAAAATAGATGTTTCCTAAAAACCTTCTGCTGAATATACAATTGAATTTTTCAATTGAAGAAGACAAGGTGTTTTGACAAGCTGTTTTGTGTTACTATTAAGTAGGATTTAATAGTAGGCCCTGGCCCTTTTTAATAACTTTGGTTTAGTAATAACTGATAAGAAGCCATTTATCGTTTATTCCCCTATAAATAGGGGATTGACACACTCGTTAGGCAGGGAGAAAAAGTGTTTGCCAAGATTATTATTAGCTTATAAGGGCTCCTCGAGAGGTGGGCGGCCTCATGAAAGTTGTTCAACCACTTTGTTCTGTTAGTAACAATTTCCGCCTAATAAACTTGTTTGTGTCTTAACATAATGTATTGGTTTGGATATCTAATTATGCAATTCAGTGATTTACATGAATCACAATCTGATCCATAATCCATCACAACTTTAAAAGACACACATTTTACTTTATTAGACACACATTAGATATTATTTAATAGTATAGGGGTGTTTCTGTAATATTGTTTCTTATATATATTCTTGTAAAGTCTTATACGTAATATACAATCATTCACAGTTTATTGTACTTGGTTTTAACATAATGTATTGGTTTGGAACTTGTAACTTACATTGTATAGGTTCATAAAACATAAAACTTGTATAGGTTCATAAAATATAAAATTAAACTGCAATGACAAACCACATATTTTCATTAAGCCTTAATGCAACCTGGGCGATTCTAAGTATGCACATTCTTACTGGTCCTAGGGGGTGTATGAATATGTGTTCTCCAAATGATTATTTTGATTTGAAAATTCAGATAATAAGTTGTTTAAAGCTAGGGATAGGTATATAAATTTTACATTTTATGATTTTTTTCTAGAAATTTCTTTCCTGTTAATCTAAATCCAATAATCTATTTTCCCCAAGTAATTAGAAAATCATAATCACTTTACTCAAACACTTAAACTGATTACTGCAACTTCAAATTTCAATAATCGGCTTAATATTTGTTGAATTCAGTATATAGTAACTTGCAAATATGAGTACCTTTTGATGAACCAGTTCACATTTACTCTCACTGCACTCGGCAACTTGTCATTTTCCTGTCTTTTATGGTGGGTCGTCTTGTTTTATATTCCTCTTTAACTTTTCTTTTTGCAACTACTTCATCTATCTAGTCGGCCTTTTGAATTTACCTGTAAATAAATCAGAATTCAAGTACTTAAAGTTGTGAAATTCATAAATAAAAAGAAGAAGAAGATGAATTCCCTGCAGCAGGGGGGAAAGAGAAAAAGCAGTTGGTAATTATTGGGATTGGAAGGTAGAAAAAAAAGTAGAAATTGTGAATATGAGATTCCATCTTGAAGAATGCAATGAAGTGCAAGTTTTGTTACATAAAGAAAGAAAGAGTACATAAAACTTTTGGTTTGTCTGGTTGATATACAGTCTTTTATGTAGGCAGATAGTATGTAATGTACCTTAACATATGTATACTTTCTAAAAGCTTTGCATGTCTCATGAAACCCACATCCTCCTTTCTTTAACTTCTCATAGGACCACTATTCCACCCTCAATATGCTCATCTTTTACACCATTTTCTGAACATGGGTCGGGTCGGATTGGATCTATCCAAAACACTGTTTGCAAAAAAATTTTGAACAGCTTTCTATAAATTTGTAGTGTGTCAGATATAATTAAAAAGTTGAATTATTTTTAATCTGGTTCTTTGAATTAAATGATCTCATTTCTTTTAGTTTATATATTTTAGGTATTTGACCCTCAAATAGTATATACAGCCTGAACCAGCATGTTTATTAGTATATGGGTCGTGTTTGGTCAACTGAATACACTAAACCCAAAAAAAATGTTTGCATGAAATTACTGAACTTTTTATTAAGTTGTATTGGGTGAGATATGATTAAGAAAGTTACATTATTTTAATAAAAATGTTTTTTGAATAGTATGTAGGAGGTTTTTATTCATTAAAAATACTATTTGGAATCAAACTCTCGACCCATATTACCCATTACTCATTTCTTTTAATTTATTTACTTTAATTATTTGACTCTCCAATAGATAGACAACCCGAATCAACCCATTTTTCTAGTAGTAAATGGATGGGGTTGGTTTCGGTCTACCTAAAACACTGGTTGCCTGAAATTTTTCGCTTTCCCCCAAGGGGCGAAGTATAGTGAGGGCCCGACCCGTTTTTTTCTCAGAAGTGGAAATTTATACCTGTCCGGTCCAAACTTTTTTTTTATATACTTACTCCGGCCCTATCCATTTTTTGACCCTTGACTTTCGACCCCACCTGAGTTTCTAGTCAAGCTTCGCCCCTGTTTCCCCCTAAAATTTGTAGTATGTGAGATATGATCAAGAAAGTTGCATTATTTTTAATAACAATATGATGTTTTAATAAATTGACTCATGAGGTTTTTATGCATTAAAAATACACTTTGGAATCAAGGACTCTCTCCATCTTCTAAGTATTTGACCTCCAAATAGTATATACCTTTTAATTTTATCTTACTCTCCCCATTAAAAATACACCTTTAATTTTAATTATTAGTAAATGGGTCGGGCTGGGAAAACCGAATACATTCTGTACTATGTTTTTCGATTTTTAGACTTTGGATGACACTCATACCCAAATCAAACCGCTTGTCAGTAAACGGGTCGAAATGGTTCGGAGGGGGAGATAACAATGAGTCAATGACAATCTGCCACGTAAAACGGATTCGCATTCCATTAACGATTTGTGGGTCATAGTGCTGAGCACTGCAAGTGCACGGAATTTAAGAAAGAATTATATCCCAAGAATTTGTGTTGCAAAGAAGTTTTCAGCAGTCGTTGACATTTTGGTAAATTCTCAGTCTTTAATTCCCTTCTTTCCTTTTCCTGTTATCCTTTTTGATCCACTAATCACCGGACCACCACTTAGTTCCTTTACATACATGCTCACGCTTACCACAGGTTTTTTTTCATCTTACCCTAGTTCCTTTATAAAAGGCTTTCTTACTTTGAATTTATCTGCATATTCATTTCATTTTCATTTTGGAATTTTTAAACTGATTATCTGTTCATTATCTTTCGAAAGAAGACTGCATGGTCAAAACATGTTATTTTACTTATAGGTAGGATTGTTGGCTATGAATCATGCTTGTAATTTTTTCTTGGATCATGACTTTGATGCGATATTATTATAGTTTCACCATCGTTATGTTTGCGCTGGAGTGGACAGGTGGTCTTCGAGAAGGTTAAAGCCGGAAAATCAGTGGAAGCTTAATTCGACCCGAGACCTCTGTTTGACTCAAACGCTTAGCACTTGAGGATAGATTTGTCTTTTACTTAAAAAATTAAGGGGGTGGGGTGGGGGTGGGGTGGGGGGGATTGGGGTGGGTGTATAATAGTCTTTTAAACAAGAAAATTAGACAAAGAATTAAAATTGTTTTTTAATGGAAAACGAAAAATAAACAATATGTTTACTGATAAATAAATTTTATTGATTTATGTATCTATATTATATTATAATACAATTGAGGAGTTTAAATTTGTCCTTTAATTAAAATTTAAGTGATTAAGAGGTATAATAGTCTTTTTAAACAACAAATTAAAATTGTTTTTTAATGAAAAACGAAAATTTAAACAATCTGTTAATGATGATCAAATTTTAATGATTTATATAAGTAAATTGAAAAGTAAATCAAATAAAAAATTGTCTTTCAAATAAAGAAACGAATATTGTGTCTTAAATTGTCGCCATGTAGCATCACACAAGTTCTCTACTAGTTACTTCAACTAAAATAGTCCTTAGTGGACAAGTTTTTGAAACGGGTGTATTTGTTTTTTTATTTATTAACCAGTACAACTAAACCATATGTTGTGGTGGAGGTGTTGACGCTTTTAGAAATTTTAAACGTTTAATTTAAAACTAACTTTAAATTTGTGGAGGTGTTGATGCTGTGGTAATTTTTTAGCGTTCGATTTAGAATAGACTTTATATTGGGACATACACAAAAACTCAAAAAGAACAAAGCAATGATGGGTATGAGAAAGATAAAGCATGTTACTTATATAAAAACTGGAACCAAAAAATAGTTTCGATGACTAATTAATAGTTTGTGCTTCAACTAAAACTAGAGTATAAACATATGATCAGAGTGGCGGCCAAAATTTAAATAAAGGAATAATTTCATATATATCCTTACAAATCTTATTAGATATTATATATCCAAGGGAACATGATCAAGGATACTCTTAGTATATTCACATTGTTAGTGAATATTGACCAGGGTTCATGAATAGTGGATGCGAGGTTTTGTGGAACCTGGTTAGTAGATGTCGCTAATCAAGGACACGGGTTTCGTGGGACCTGATCAAGGGACGCCTTATGAAGGGCACATGATTAGGATACTGACTTCGTGCGCTAGTAAGAGGATGCGATTTTAGAGGATACTGATTAGGGAACTTTTTTTTAAATGATTATGATTAGAGGATGTTCGTGTTCAGAGATATTTTTTTAGATGATCATGTGATGTTGAAACAATAAAATGATCAACCAAGGGTGATGCATTAATACCTTAGTTGTAACAACACATTAAATCTGTTTAATTGTATAAAAGAAGTTTAATACAATTTAACACATGAATTTGATGGTGGTATGTTATATCTTGTTTCAACTATATATACTACGATGAGCCTTAATTATAATATACATCAAAAGATACTTCAAGAACAACCAATTAAATAGGCAAATACTATATACTTTAGAGAGACTTTCAAAGTTTCAAGAACATTCTAAGTTTCTAACTATATTCCTCATTTGCTTCATGGTTCAATTTAGCAGTAATAATTGCTTCATGATGTTGTATACTAGGAAACAAGTTCGTGAATGAAAGAATATTGTAATAAAGGAACCGTAACAATAGCATGTTTTGTTTTTCAATATTAACAACGGATATTCATGATGAAAATTCTTTATTAGTTAAATAAACCCTCTTATAAATTTTAAAAGAGAGTATTTTTATTTATTTTAATTGAAAAACCCTATTTTCCCTATATAATATCATATGTCTCTCAAGTTCACATTTAAAAAGACTGAGTGAATTAAAAAGAAAATCAGAAATAAAGCACAAAATAAAACGATATTTAAATTTTAAAAATTCCCAACAGAAGAGAAACAACGAGCATGAAAATAATGTGAAAAGTTCGCTCTCCATGGCTCAAAAGGGTACTTCCTGCTTTCTCAGGGCTAATTTCGTCATTTCAAGTACACGCTTCAATCACTTGTACCTTGAGCTTCAACAGTTGCACCATGGATCCGTGGCACTCGACCCGAATCCATCGGCCGGGATCTCTATGCCCCCGGCGTACGTTAGCATGCTCCTCACGTTCACGTTAGCCCCGACCCCACCACCATCCACGTCACCAGTCAACCCTAGAAAATCCCTGGTCAAACGGTCCGTCTTCTGCCACGTGGACACATTCCCTGACGTCAGACCCATGTACCGATGGTATCCCGGTGTGATCGCCGTGGCGGAATCCAAACCGCTCATCGTCGATCCCACATGATCCCCCACCGCCCCCACCGTCGCCGCCTTCTGCAGAAGCGCGGTGGCGGAGAGGTGCGCTGGCGGACATGAAATTACCATAATACCCTTATCCGGTTCTTGATAAATTAACGGCGAAGAAACCGGTGAAACAACATGGTGATGGAGAATTTCGGGTTTGATTCGTGTCGGGTTGAAATTTTGGGTGGGGACCCAAGTAGGGTGGTTGAAATTGGGAAAAAGGGATGGAGGGGGGTTTTGTGGAGTTATTTGAATGTTGAAGGGGGTGTTTGTAACATTGTTGATAGTTGAAGGGTGGTGGTTGTTATTTATTGAAATTGCAGCCGCTGCAGCTGCAGCTGAGAGTCTGGCAGTTTCTTCAGCCAAGGCATCACAGAAGGCTCTGTGAGTAATGAAGCTATCCTTCCTACACACCATAAATGTAGCAAATAAATATTAATTTTTTTAAATAAAAATATATAAATTATAAAAAAATAAGGGTAATGCAAACCCTTTTTGTCATAAATGGTTGAATTAGTTAAAGTTGTATCAAACTTAATACAATCTTTTTATTATATAATGCAATTTTTTTTTAGAGTTTGCATCGTAAAAGGTTGCATTAGGTTTAAAAATGTATATAAAGTAAAAAAAATGTTGCATTACATCTAATACATGTTTAGTTAATCCAACTTTTAGTTTTTTTTTGAAAAAAATTTGACATTAGACTTAATTTTTTTTTAGTGTAGGTTATATATTTTGATGTAAATAAATTGATTATAGCTTTTACTTTTTAGACAAAAAGGCGGAAACTACATCATTGTAACATGCTACTCATTTCCATATATATCATGCAAATGTTGGTCCATTTCTATGATTTTTAGGGACAATAATTCCATTTCTATGAGCATACACAGTGACACACTATTGGCTATTCTTTTCAAAGATTTATAGTGTTCTTTTACATATATTTTTGTCACAAATAAAATATTTGTTAAAACATGAGAAAAACCATCAAATTCTATGCTAAATGGAATAATGTTTGACAATTTATTATGGTGTAAAACAAATCAACTATTGAGTATGAAGATTAAAATTGCTCATCTTCACACTATAAGTTTCCTTTTCCTATATTAACAAGTACTTCCTATATTAACCAAATATTTTGTTGCAACTTTTACAGATTTGTGTGACAAGTTTCCGATAAAAAAACCCTAATTTTACCTAAGTAAGGTCTATTTGAGGATGTATTTGAATCTATCTTTACCAGTAAAGATATACTTGAAACGTACTGCAAAAAAATAAGTAAATTACAAATTTTTCATGATATTATTATTATTATTATATATAATTTTAAATATTGCTAGATTTGTGATTATGTAATCTGCATGCATACAAGCAGTAAATGATGAAAATTTGCAGGTTCAAAAATTAGTACTGGCTATATATATAGCTTTCAGCATCAGTAATAAAAAAGCAACAGAATAAACAGTGGGAGTAATAATCATCGTGTCCATATCATTCTGCCAATCTGTCTTTTTTTGCATTATATATAATCTATCTACTGATATATTTCATGCAAAAAACGTACCCATTTTGATGTGCAATGAAAATGACTCAAATTACTACCAACTTTGAACACATTGATAAAATCTTTAGGAAAAGATTTGAAAAAATGAACCTTTTCTTTATTCAAATATTAATGATATATTATTTTGAGCAAATTACTTGGATTTACAAGAGAAATGACATGACTAACGGCTGCAAATTTTGCTTATTTTCACAAGAAGTAGTACTTAATGGATGTTCAGGGGCGGCTCAAAAATTGAGTATCGATCATATTTATATGCAGGGCAGAAGTAGAAAATTTCTTAAGCGGTATCACGTACACGTATAATTTTTTTAGGAATAACACATATACATAAAAAAAATCCAATATATAAACCAAAAAATCCAAAAATTTTCCACTTTGCGTTTGATGTTATGGTTGCTTGGCTAACGGTTTTATTATCATATTTTAGGGCTGATGTCATTGTCTGATCAAATGGTTGTTTCGATCAACTACTTTTAAACGACCGTTTGAGTTTAATCCGACAAAAATAATAATAATAGTATGAAATTAGATTTGACAAATTAGCACCACTACCACCAATGTGTATATAATGGTAATAATAAGTTAAATGTTAAAAACATGAAATTTTAATTACCTGGAGAAGAGGGTGCCACAATCACATCTATACTCCCTAGTGCCACAAGTTTTAGAGTGTGCTTTCCAATCAGATTGAACTGCATAAATCTTGGAACACTTGTCACACTTCCATTTCTTCTCACCATGTTTTCTGCAAAAGTGTTTTTTGATCCCTGTGAGATCACCAAGAGCCCTAGAAGGGTGGTGGTGCACACAACTTGGTTCAGGACACACATAAGCTCTTTTCTTGATTTCATCTTTGCTGTTTCTTTGCTTCAGTTTCCATGGCAGGTTATGACCTCTTCTGTGAAGTTGCAGGTTTTGATCTCTTTGAAACCCCTTGTTGCAAATCTCACACACAAATCTGTTTGTTGTCATCAGGGTTTTTGGTGATAAGGCTATCACTTCTGCATCTGGATCTTTTTTTTTTTCAAAAAAAAGAAAAAGAAAAACAGCCATTCAAGATCATAAACAAAAAGTTAATCAATATATAGTTCATATTTTTACATTTTGATAACAATACTATCACTTATCCTAATCATTTTTTTTAACGGCTAACATGCATAAATCTTTTAAAATTTCTTCACCACTAGCTAGCTTATATTTTTTAAGTTTTGTACTTCTTAGGTACAAATTTGTATGTTTAACTATTTGTATCATATATAAATGGAATTTATTTATTTCTTTTGAATTTCAAGATAGAAGAATACATAACTAACAGTTTTCTTAAATTTTTGTGATTTTCAAGATTAACAAAAGGAACTATTCATTTTGTTTTATGTACGTGTTCTCTAAATATTTAGTATTTTATACCTTTATGTGTTAGAGGTGATTGTTTGAGAGCCCATTAAAGATCAACAAGCTAGCTAGTGAGATAATCAAGATTTGAGATCATCAAATTAAAAACATGCAATCTAGTATTTTTTGTGAAATCATAATCAATTACTTTTTCAAGAAATTGTAATCAGTTTGCAAATTTAGTATCTTTTTCCTTAATTTCTTTCTCCAATTACACACACACACACACACACATATATATATGTATATGTATATATATAGATGATCAAGATTAGGGTATATATGTACCTGGGTTTCCTGGGAGGTTTCTCTTTTTCTTGATCTTCTGAGGATTAGGGTAAAGATGATGATGATCCTGTTGTTGAATATGATTTGAAATTGAAGAAAGTGTGATTGATGGAGTGAATTCATGATGAATCTTATTACTTGTAATTAGTGGGGAAACAGCTTCTTCAGATAAGGAAGTGGATGTTTTATTATTACTTGTAGAATTAGAATAAACTGATGCTGAAAACATCATTTTTTTTCAGGGTTAAGTTTTCTTGAGATTTCAAGAAAATGAAAGAAGAAGAAGAAGCCAAGAGATGAAGAATCAAAATGGAGTATATAAAACAAAAGAAACAAGCCCACCTCAAGCTTTTAAACAAGTAGCTTTCTTTTTACTACTCTCTATACAAGAGATGAAATTTTGCAAAATTTTGTTGGAAATTTAAAAAGCAAGTAATTTATAAAGATAATATTGAGGAAGTTAATTATTTATTCTTAAATGAAGGAGTCACTATCTATGCTCTTGCTCCTTTTATTACCTACCTCATGCATTTGTCTTACTTATTCTCTTTCTGTCCCTCTCCTTTGCATGCCAATCAAAAGCTAACATACACCCTTCTAAACCCTAAAACTATAGATATATTTGCATGTACACTACATATATATATATATATACATATTTATGTATAGGCTTGTGTGTTTGTATATATCATCAATGCATGTACGCGTGGGGTTTTCTATGAATTCACAACTATAACTCTCTTTTGTAGCCACCGGTGGATCTATATGATGAATATACAATGGGAAAATTTCTTAAAATGATTATTTTGACCGACAATTGTCATAGAAATGGCTATTGACTTTTTTTCCCCTCATAAATTGACATCCACAACATGTTCGTTAACATTCATATTTTGGTCAAAGACAGTCGTCTTTTATTATTTAAACTTGTGTATGTTTTACCGTTCATAGATGCATAAAATTTTATAATATATGAACACATGTAAATTTAGACATATGAATTCATAAAATAATACATTGTATTCTAATAATAGATAAAAGTTACTTAGGTTGTAGTGTAGTGGTAAGGAGCAAAACTTTTTTGATAATAATGGTAAAATTTAGTGACTATAAAAAATTTGCTGTTAAAATAAAAAAAATAAATGAATGATGTTCAAAGTGTGTGTTTGGTTACAAAGTGAATATGATAAGAAGCTTTTATTTAAATTTAAAAGAGATTAGTGAATATTAAAAAAGTGCTGATAAAATAAAAAAGTAATATTGAGACTCGCATTTTTAATCTTTGAATTAGTTTGAAACCTTCTGATAAGAAGCTTTCTTTTAAACTTAAAAGAGATTATTTTTCTTAATTTGTTTATTCTACGAGGACAATAAATAAGAGTCAATGGCATTCGTTTTCCAAAGTTGAGTTGTATTTGAAATATCCAATCTTTACACACACTCAACTTTATTTCCTATTATCAAAAGACAAGAATAGAGATGGATTGAAACTACTAACCTTAGATAAAGAGAGTGAGGTTACAAATGGAATACCAAATGTTGTATACAAAAAAATAGTTTGATATTTTATTATATATGGTTCATGTTTGTTTTGACATATTACTTATATCACATTGATGTGCATTAAATTCACATATTTAATCTATCAAATATCCCTCGTTTTGGCCGGTTATGGTGGTAGAAGTTCATAATTGCCTTATTTTCAATTTACAGGCCTTGAAGCTTCCCGAGCTTAATTGTGTGCAAAAGTATAAAAATTCTGATAAAAAATTTTAACACGACCTCCACGACCATATTCCTCAAACCCACAGCCGTGTAGAAGATTTCCTATTATCAAACACGGTCGTGCCCCAAATGACCGCAGTCGTGTTAGTTGACACATGAGTATTACAAAACATTCAACTCTACTTATCAATTTTCTAGGGTACGTACGTTGCTTGTAAAATATGATAGCTAGCCTTTTACATCCGATTACAAATTGCACTATTTTTTTTTATTGCGGGAATATTGTGTGGATGCTAAAATCTAAATCAGAAGAAATAACACCCCACGTGAGCTCAATGTATTAATTAGGACAAAAACCTCAAATATCATGCTTAAAAGAAAAGAAAAAAACACCTATAATATATACAAGTGTTTTTGTTAATCATCATAATTCATTTTTGGATATTTTTTTTTATCTCATTCAATATATATCCCACTAACCAATAAGATTTATATTGTATATAATACAACTTGAAGTAGACATCTGATTTTTTTAGTGATGCTAAAGACGAAAAACCAATGCAATTCGCCCCTTGATCATTCAATGGAACAGAGAATGAGGGTTAGAATTTGGGGCTAATGATCAGGTCACATGTTCTATCCTGACTCGATCTGGAGGTTTTTCAATCGACTGTTGCCGTTTAAAAAAGAACGGAAAATCCAATGAAAATACAACAATGTTGTTAATTAGTTTATTGTACCACAATGCTGTTTAACTAGGTTTTGAATAGTATGACTCTCAAGAATCAAGATTATTGAGGCACACTAATTGAAGTCATAATATATTGAGAAAACTTTTAGATAATCCCTTTTAATTATAAAACACCCAAATTTCTAAAAGCAAAGCTTGATTTGAATCATTCTAAAAGGAGAGGATGTTATTTAACAAAGAGCATATAAGAATCAATGGAATGTAATGCTGAATGATGGGAGTAGAAAGCGTAAAAGTTAAAGTCCACTCCTTCCCTTGTATTTAAGTGATTATTATTCACACCTTTTCTTTTACCCCACAAATCCAACTAAAATTTCTTTTGTATTCATCTTATTTAATTGATTATTAATCTTTTTGTTATTGTTAATTCTTAATTCGTGTTTTCCAAACTCTATTTTTTTTATCAATAACTACACCAACCTTGTATACCAACCTTGTATTTGTAACGATTTAAATCCTTACTGATTATTTTTATAGGGGATCAATGTTGGGTGTGAAGACATTTGGGTCGGTTTATTTATTAGGGGCTCATCTTGCCTCCTAGTGTTGCCCTAAATTTCATTATTTATACCTTGTCATGTATATATTGTAATCTCCTGGACGGTTCTGAGCTAATAAAAAATACTTAGTTACAGTCCGTGGATATAGGTCACACTGACCAAACCACGTTAAATCTTTCGTGTTTGTTTATTATTGCTTTCGTGTGCGTGTGTGATAGTGTGTTCCGTTGTGTATCGCTCTGATCGATTCCTAACAACCAACACCATACCACTAGTCTACGAGGTTATTAGTTAATTCTTAATTTATTTTTGTTTGTTAACGAGGAGTGAAGTACTGTGAACAAACACATAATGGATGTTTGAGTTATTTGGTTTTTATTTGTTCCCCATTGGCACCGGGCTCTTTGAACTTTAGGGAAACCCTGGGTTCGAATCTCAGTTTGGGTAATGATGGTTCGAACTCTCCACAAAAAACATGGGTCAGTCGGTTTGAGACTTGGATTCGATCCGGAGCTAAGAGTGTTATTTACCGGGGTGGTTTCCTCTTTGTGTGTGTCTAGGGTCCCAAAGACAACCTGCTTTGTAAAACCTTGGTTGTTCCTCCCGGTCTTTGCAAAAAAAAAAATTGGTTTTTATTTTATAAGGAAATTTAGTGCTATAATTAATACTAGCTTGCTAAAAATGAAAATCATATAGCTTAAAAGATGTTTAATTAGATCAGAGGATGGTTATGGTGAAAACCACTCCGAGTTGGGAAAACTTTCGAAACTCTTTAAAAACGGGGTCAAAAAGTTTTTTTTTTCATTCAAAATTTTTTATGGTGATTCTTTAGGTTATAGGCTACCCTTAGGTGGAAAAAAATCAAAAAAACGCCCCGGCAATTTTTTAAAAAAAAAATCTGAAAAAACGGTTTTTACATATGTAACCAATATATGTATGCAATGTTACATATGTAACAAGACCGTTTTTTGACATTTTTTTTTTAAAAATCCCCGAGGCGTTTTTTTGATTTTTTTCCACCTAGGGGTAACCTATAACATAAAGAATCACCATAAAAAAATTGAACGAAAAAAAAAACTTTTTGACCCCGTTTTTGAAGAGTTTCGAAAGTTTTCCCAACTCAGAGTGGTTTTCATTTTACCCTTCCTCAATTAGATCATACTTATGTATTGTCATGGGTGTATCTTTGATTGTCTTACTCAAGAAGTTAAATCTAAAAAATAACATTTTTTTTGAACGACAAAATTTTTATTAAAAATCAAAGCTAGCAAGAAACTAAAACCCCGTAAAAGAAATAGTTAAGGTAGACTAGAGAGTTGCAACACAACCATATCATTGCATGTTCAAGCTTGGTTTTAAAAAGTTCAATCATAGCCTTATGGTACTCATCAAACAAAAGGGTTGTCAATTTAGCCATTTTTTTGTTATTTTTATTATTATCGTAATAACAATAATACTAATTACAACTAGCTAGAGACTAGCTAGAAAGCCTAGCTACTAGTTTAGATAAAATTAAACTAAAGAAATTCATAGTTTAATCAGATCAATTTCAGTTCCATTCATAGTAAAAATATTACTATAAAAAAATGCATATAGTATCACTTGTAGTTCCTTTATAATTTATCGGTTTGTAGTGTTTTGTGTTTGAAAAGATTGTCTTGTTGAGATCATAATGTGACATATCAATTGAGACATATACATATATCTTCATGTGCCTCTTATTAACATTAGAATTGATATACTAACATATAAATAAATACCACGTTGTAAATTCTTACTATTTCAATATCGCACGAGTTTCCAAGCTATTATAAGTTCTATTATTAATGCATATTAATCAGTAACTCACTTTATTTTTCTCTTTTCCTCATATATACACGAGTTTCCAAGCTATTATAAGTTCTATTATTAATGCATATTAATCAGTAACTCACTTTATTTTTCTCTTTTCGTCATATATTTATTAATATTATATACAATAAAAGAAAATAAAAGCACACAGTTTTTCTTTTTCACTTTTTATAAAACTAGATATAAGCCCGCGCACGTTGTGGCGTGACGAACACGAAAAAGTTAACGTTATAAAAGCTTTGTCATAGGCTTGGATCATTATCATTAATTAATACAAGGATGAATCCATAAAGAGCAAGAGTTACACAATTGGAGTGCTACATATATAACTTTTCTAAATATAATAAAAATTGTTGAAAGACACTATCTTGTATTTGCCTTATTTTTTACTTTACTTATCCATTATCATTAAATTTCAGTCGTCATTAAGTACCTTATTTAAATTTCTTGATTTAAAACTTTTATACCCTTTTAAACTCTTGAAATTTAATGTAAAATGCAATCTCATTTATCTGAAATGTATTATAATATAGTTTAGATAGGTCATTATTTAAAAACGTAAGTTGCAGTACAATTATTCCTATCATTTTATTGTATATTTACATGTTAATATTTCATACTTGTTTTTATGTGTTATATTATACATATATATTCGAGTGATATATAAGGAGGGGGTAGCATGTACTTACTATCTTACTGATGTGAATATATGTGTGAACCATGTATAATCATCATTTGAAACAAAGAAAAAACATTGATTGATAGGTGTTATAATAAGGAATCTGAACTGCTTTCTTGCTTACAATAATTTTCATCAAGATTTGTTTCATCTCTCTTCTTATTCTTCTGCAATAATTCTCAAAATATACCCATTAAACAGTAAAAGTTTGATCTTATACTCATACATATATATCTCCCTTTCCCCACCACATCAGAATTATTTATATTTTAGAAGCTGTCTTTTATTTATATTTTAGAAGCTGTCTTTCTTTCCTTGTCAATTCGTAAAAAAGTATTGTCACTTAGGCATATAACGAGACTCGGAGTATTTGAATATGTGTAATGGTTAAAAAGCACTCATTGGTTCAAGAAATTAAATGTTGGATTTCACTATTGCTCTAGCGAGGTGGCATGGACGGAACTAGAATTCTTTTAAAAAGTGGCATAAATTTTTTTGGCAAGAGTTCGAGAGAGCGGGGTTCGCAGAGCCCTTGGCTGAGGTCGAGCTGGCCTAAAATTTTGATTTTGATCAAATTCTTAATGAAAAACACATCAGAAATTAATTTGACTGAAAATTGACTTAGATTTTATCTTAAGAACCTTGACAACATCTGAAACAAGTTCTATAAACTTGTTATCGTTTTATAATGTGAGCTTATCTTAAGGGGTATATTTAGGTAACGGACTAATAGTTTTTTAAGGGGCGACACAAACTTATGTGTTTTTTAAGGGTAACACACGTACATAAAAAAATCCAAATTTAAAAGGTAACACGAGCTACCCCTGACCCTTAACCAGTTTCGACTCTGGCGGTGTGTTTGCATTTAACGATCCTAGCCGGCTCACGCACTCCTACTCCTTTCGTATTAACACATGTATTCCAAACCAAATAGTGACCAAAATTTTTTCTTTATTAATCAAAACTCAAACACATTAACTCATAATTAGTTAAGTGCTAATTTGAACATAATACACTATTAATTAGTTTTCCTTTCAACATGAAGAATGACACAAAATCTATAACATGGATGTTGATGATGAAAATTGATCTTATATGGTTTGTATATATCAATAAAATGTGACATATATGGGTAGACAGACTCTACTAGGAGACAAGTTGACAGATAGTACCACGTAGGAGTCAAGGGTATCTTGAGTGTTTGGTGGAGCATAAGTAGAAATCCAGGCCGTTAAATTTCGACTGTAATATACATAGGAAAATTGTTTCAAAAATATACATAGGAAAATGAGTTTAACTAGATGTTGGTCGCATATTTTCGCACGTTTTGTATAATACGTGATGTTTTATTATATTTGTGTAAACATCATAAGATAAGACATGATATTTTAATATTATATTTATGTAAACATTGAAAGGAGTCAAGATGTGAAGCTAAAACAAAGAAACGCTTCAAAAGAAATGAAAAAAATACGATTTTTTTTAATAAAAAAAACAAAGGTAATTATAAAATATCACATAACAAGCCATGAATGAAGCATATTAATCATAACCTTGCGATGTGACAAGGCATAAATAGAGTAAGTTATTATAAAATTAAAAATAATTTAAAATTAAAAAGTAATAGTAATCTATGTTTTGCCACATAACAACAAGTCATGATTATAAGGGGATAAAAATTTACTATTATAACAAGATCTCCTTTGTTAGATAGTAATCTAGTGAGTTTTGTTGACAAAAAAAGATTTAATGGGGAAATCTATTGTGAGAAAGCTTTTCTGACAAATGTTTCTCACACATTTGGACACAAATATTTTCCTATGAATAAAAAATAAGTGAGAGAAATCGCATATATCCCTTTTTAAGATGGTTTAGAAAAAAAATATACAATTTTATAAATTTAAAAAGAAAGATATACGTAGAAAGTTTTAATTGATGAGTTGTTTTATTTCTCAATTTCTTCGCCATCACATTTGTTTCCCCATTCTCATTCTTTTATCAATTTATCCTCGACCATAGGTTTGAAAAATATGATTGTATTTAGGATACTCAATTGTGATCTCTCGTTTAATAAATATTGGGGTATCCAATGTGTTTATTTTTTCTTTCTTGAAGGTAGCTTTAAGTTATATTCAATTTTCTTTACTTTTTGTGGATAAGGTTGGTTTTGTGCTTGAGTGATTCAACTTTAGGTACAAAATAAAAAGCATAGTTCTTGCCACTTGATAGTATATAGATACTCTCTCTAAATACATCCCTTGTATAAATTAGATACTTATGTATCTAAACCAAATCATTTTAATTAATTCTCCATATTTATTATCTAATAAGTTGTTATTAGGAATGCTAATGGTTGTTTGTTGTGAATAGAGTAATTTCACAACTACCGACAACGCAAATAAGTATCTAAATCTGAAATCGCTATTGATATTGATGGAATGTTAAATTGGAATCATGAAATATTTTTTTAAACGGTATTGAAACTTTAACCAGGCCACCTGAGGGTGAACACCTGGCATAACGGTATTACCAACGACATGCTGTGAGCACAGACCGTGCGTGTAACCCGGTCCATTAGTCAAGCCCGTTCCAGGAAAAATCCACATCCGTGAACGGCGGGGTGGTAAAACATGTGGGCTTAAGGATCGAACCAGTAACCTCTCAGTCAACTAGTCTCTCATCATACCAATACCACTAGGAATAATTGACACGAAGAGGATGAGAATCAGATCATAGAATTAGAGATGAGGAGAGAACACTCGATGCATAACAACTAGCATAACATATTCTCCGCTTTTCTTGTTGCTCGTAACTTGAGTCTTTTGATCCGTTCAACATGTTGGGCGTTTGTTAATTTATGGAATGAGCCGTCTAAATCGGTCTAATGTGGTTGGACTTAGGTCCATAGTGTTCATAACATTCTACATTCTAGCAACCCATCGGTCCGGAACTAGCAATATGTTCTAACCATTAGGATTAAAGTGATAAAGCTCTCTTTAAAATTAAGGATTTTCGCCCTGTCCCTAATGGGTCAATGATATTTAGCCGTTGAAAAAAGCAATATAATAATATAAGGGTACCCATTAATATAATATATTGGCCTTATTGCTTTAAAAATGTTATTTAGCCTTCGTTGGGCCAAGACAAACAAGTAAATGGGTCTTTCAATATTTGGGCCCTACACTTCAAGTTACATTCAAAACAAATATCATTGGGCCATGATAAAATTTAGCCCGGCCCATTTAAAAACAAATCTAAACAACTCATTCGTTGGAGTTCATGATCCACATCATTAGGGTTTACCGGTACTTCTGTTATGATTGACAAAATAAAAACTGGATTTTTTTTTTATAAGAGTAGCACAAAGCATAACTTCTTTTTAAGAGGCACCACACGTGCATAAAAATAAGAATATTTAAAAAAAAATCCCCACGGATAGGAATTTAAGAGGTAGCACAGGCTACTCCTAAACCGATATGAGTTTCAATACACCGATATGAGTTTCAATGCAGTCTAATAGCCCCCTTTTAAATTCATGATCCACATCATTAGGCTAGCTATTGCAGCAATACAATCTCCGGTGCAACCGGTACAACATCTTCAACGCGATCTACAATATAAGCCGGTAAATAAGTTGCACATGAACAGTTTTTCACGTTAAAGGTGTAACCGAACCAGTCAAGCCCGATACATAATTTTACGTATACACATATACTAATTTAATATATATTGTTTAGTTACGTTTATCATACTGTTATATTAGTCATGTTTGATATGTATAGCTTAGGCTCGAGCTCGTTTAAGCTCAATTGGAATCGAGCTTTTAACAAACAACTCAGCTCGTTTACACATCTGACATTTAAGATTCAAGATTCAACAACGAACCTCGAGATAAAATCAGAACAAGCAACTTCATTTCAGTCCAAGAAAATGCTTCCAATCTGATATGATCAAGAAAGAGTTATATAAGAGAATCAAATGCACAAAAACTTAAAAGAACCCATAAGACAACAGATTTCTGGATCAACTTCTGAAGATGATGAAATTGTTTCCTGAGAATGACAACAGAATCTTGAATTAAAATCTGATAAACACAAGTAGTTTAGACATAATTGTGGATTAGATAGAAGATGGCCAACCGAAAACAGCATCATAAATCTGTCAAAGATCATCATAATCTTCAATCACCATCTGATGGGTTCATAACTACAAAGATCAAAATAACAATGGAAGATCAAGAAACAGTTATTCATGAAATAAATAGGGGGCCATTAGCCGGATTCCTACTTCGGGCTCGAGCCCAAGAAATCCAACTTATCAGCCAAGAAATTCACATCATCAACAGATTGTTCATCAGATCTCTCACTAAACAACTCTTCCCAGAATTCATCATCAAGTTCTTTCTCCCCACAATCAAATTCAAGATCAAGCTTGTTACTTTCTTGTTCTTGATTTCTTTTAGATCTGCCAAACCCTTGAATTTCTAAAGCAAGTGCCTCAAGTTCAGATACTTGAAACGACGAGTTCTCCAAGAATTCATCTGCTTCGGCTTTAATAAGCTTAGACCGACGACCCGTTTGGCTTGACCCACCGATTTGGTTTTTGATGGCTTCTTGAAACTCCTTTCTTTTCCCATGCTGAACTAATTTCTGAACAAATTCAGGATTTTGCATAGCTTTTGCCAAGAAATTCATCATCTTTTGCTGTTTTTTCTCGGTTCCTTGTAATCTTAGCTCCATGGCTTGCAGTTGGGCTCGGGTGCTTTGTTGTTGTTGTTTAAGATTCAATAGTTCCATCATAAGAACCTGTTTTTGATGTTTTAGATGACCTACTTCATCTAAATTTGATTTTCCGGTTTCATTATCAGGAGTGAGATTTTGTAGTGGGAGTAAAGATTGAGAATTTGGTGTTCTTCTTCTTTTAATGTTCTTTAATACATGCCTTTGGCCTCTCACAAATGCTTCATTTGCAAACTCCCATGTATCAGGATCAATCTTTCTAAATCCCTGCATTCAGAAACCAAAGCCCTAAAGCTAAGAATTTCCAAATAAAAGAAAAAAATATGAAAAAGTTATAAGATTTGATCAGAAACTATATCATTTCTTTTTTTATTTTTGTCTTCTTCAATCGTTTCTTTCGGCCTATGCACTTGACCTGAAACACGACATTGTCTCTGTTTGGTTAAACTGGTCAACCCGCCAACCCGAGTAGCAGGTTTACGACCATCCAATCTGTTTGACACATTTAGATAAACAGATTAAAAGAACCTTGTTTCGGGTGACAAGACTTTGAGTATTTTTATGTCCTAAAGATTTGTGCCAGCTTGGTGGTAAAGTGATGCCTCGTCAATCAAGAGGTCATTTGTTCAAATCCTGTAAAATATAGGTGTGATAATTCTAGCCGTTCAAAAAATATATATCAAACTTTTGACAAGAATATATATACAGATTGTGAAGCTGTGTTCAGGTCAATCAAGTTTAACCCCTCACCCATATCTTGAAAAACCCTGTTAGAAGTTAGAACAACATACATTAAACACACAACCTAAAGTACATGCCTTTTCATTAACTTCCATCAAGATTAGCTTCATTCCATTATTTTGGCTGCAAATTTGAACATCCCCAAATTTCAAGATTTGTTCTTATATATTGTTCTTTTCTTTCTTAATATACAATCACAAAAAATCTGAGATTTGCATCAAATAATTGGATATA
>JBCNJP010000023.1:1089925-1158594 GCA_039602395.1 Deinandra increscens subsp. villosa | reverse complement strand
GATGAGCCTTAATTATAATATACATCAAAAGATACTTCAAGAACAACCAAATAGGCAAATACTATATACTTTAGAGACTTAGTAGACTTTCAAAGTTTCAAGAACATTCTAAGTTTCTAACTATATTCCTCATTTGCTTCATGGTTAAATTTAGCAGTAATAATTGCTTCATGATGTTGTATACTAGGAAACAAGTTCGTGAATGAAAGAATATTGTAATAAAGGAACCGTAACAATAGCATGTTTTGTTTTTCAATATTAACAACGGATATTCATGATGAAAATTCTTTATTAGTTAAATAAATCCTCTTATAAATTTTAAAAGAGAGTATTTTTATTTATTTTAATTGAAAAACCCTATTTTCCCTATATAATATCATATGTCTCTCAAGTTCACATTTAAAAAGACTGAGTAAATTAAAAAGAAAATCAGAAATAAAGCACAAAATAAAACGATATTTAAATTTTAAAAATTCCCAACAGAAGAGAAACAACGAGCATGAAAATAATGTGAAAAGTTCGCTCTCCATGGCTCAAAAGGGTACTTCCTGCTCTCTCAGGGCTAATTTCGTCATTTCAAGTACACGCTTCAATCACTTGTACCTTGAGCTTCAACAGTTGCACCATGGATCCGTGGCACTCGACCCGAATCCATCGGCCGGGATCTCTATACCCCCGGCGTACGTTAGCATGCTCCTCACGTTCACGTTAGCCCCGACCCCACCACCATCCACGTCACCAGTCAACCCTAGAAAATCCCTGGTCAAACGGTCCGTCTTCTGCCACGTGGACACATTCCCTGACGTCAGACCCATGTACCGATGGTACTCCAGTGGGATCGCCGTGGCGGAATCCAAACCGCTCATCGTCGATCCCACGTGATCCCCCACCGCCCCCACCGTCGCCGCCTTCTGCAGAAGCGCGGTGGCGGAGAGGTGCGCTGGCGGACGTGAAATTACCATAATACCCTTATCCGGTTCTTGATAAATCAACGGCGAAGAAACCGGTGAAACAACATGGTGGTGGAGAATTTCGGGTTTGATTCGGGTCGGGTTGAAATGTTGGGAGGGGATCCAAGTAGGGTGGTTGAAATTGGGAAAAAGAGATGGAGGGGGGTTTTGTGGAGTTATTTGAATGTTGAAGGGGGTGTTTGTAACATTGTTGATAGTTGAAGGGTGGTGGTTGTTATTTATTGAAATTGCAGCCGCTGCAGCTGCAGCTGAGAGTCTGGCAGTTTCTTCAGCCAAGGCATCACAGAAGGCTCTGTGAGTAATGAAGCTATCCTTCCTACACACCATAAATGTAGCAAATAAATATTAATTTTTTATAATAAAATTTATAAATTATATAAAAAATAAGCGTAATGCAAACCTTTGTTGTCATAAACGGTTGAATTAGTTAAAGTTGTATTAAACCTAATACTATCTTTTTGTTATATAATACAACTTTTTTTAAAGTTTACATCGTAAAATCTTTTTGTTATATAATACAACTTTTTTTTAGAGTTTACATCGTAAAAGGTTGCATTAGGTTTAAAAATGTATATAAAATAATAAAAATGTTGCATTACATCTAATACATGTTTAGTTAATCCAACTTTTAGTTTTTTTTTGAAAAAAATTTGACATTAGACTTAATTTTTTTTTAGTGTAGGTTATATATTTTGATGTAAATAAATTGATTATAGCTTTTACTTTTATGACAAAAAGGTGGAAACTACATCATTGTAACATGCTACTCATTTCCATATATATCATGCAAATGTTGGTCCATTTCTATGATTTTTAGGGACAATAATTCCATATCTATGAGCATACACAAAGTGACACACTATTGGCTATTCTTTTCAAAGATTTATAGGTTCTTTTACATATATTTTTGTCACCAAAAAATATTTGTTAAAACATGAGAAAAACCATCATATTTTATAATCTATACTAATTAAATGGAATAATGTTTGACAATTTATTATGGTGTGCAACATATCAACTATTGTGTATGAAGATTAAAATTGCTTATCTTCACACATATATATATAAGTTTCCTTTTCCTATATTAACAGGTACTTCCTATATTAACAAAATTTTTTGTTGCAACTTTTACAGATTTGTGACAAGTTTCCGATAAAAAAACCCTAATTTTACCTAAGTAAAGTCTATTTGAGGATGTATTTGAATCTATCTTTACCAGTAAAGATATACTTGAAACGTACTGCAAAAAATAAGTAAATTACAAATTTTTCATGATATTATTATTATTATTATATATAATTATAAATATTGCTAGATTTGTGATTATGTAATCTGCATGCATACAAGCAGTGAATGATGAAAATTTGCAGGTTCAAAAAATTAGTACTGGCTATATATATAGCTTTCAGCATCAGTAATAAAAAAGCAACAGAATAAACAGTGGGAGTAATAATCATCGTGTCCATATCATTCTGCCAATCTGTCTTTTTTGCATTATAATCTATCTACTGATATATTTCATGCAAAAAACGTACCCATTTTGATGTGCAATGAAAATGACTCAAATTACTACCAACTTTGAACACATTGATAAAATCTTTAGGAAAAGATTTGAAAAAATGAACCTTTTCTTTATACAAATTATATGAATGATATATTATTTTGAGCAAATTACTTGGATTTACAATAGAAATGACATAACTAACGGTTGAAAATTTTGCTTATTTTCACAAAAAGTAGTTAATGGATGTTCAGGGGCGGCTCAAAAATTGAGTATCGATCATATTTATATGCAGGGCAGAAGTAGAAAATTTCTTAAGCGGTATCACGTACACGTATAATTTTTTTTAGGGATAACACATATACATAAAAAAAATCCTATATATAAACCAAAAAATCCAAAAATTTTCCACTTCGCGTTTGGTGTTATGGTTGCTTGAAGGCTACGACTACTGTAAACGGCCGTTTGAAAGCTAGAGCTGAAGCTAACGGTTTTATTATCATATTTTAGGGCTGATGTAATTGTCTGATCAAATGGTTGTTTCAACTACTTTTAAACGACCGTTTGAGTTTAATCCGACAAAAATAATAATAATAGTATGAAATTAGATTTGACAAATTAGCACCACTACCACCAATGTGTATATAATCAAATTATGGTAATAATAAGTTAAATGTTAAAAACATGAAATTTTAATTACCTGGAGAAGAGGGTGCCACAATCACATCTATACTCCCTAGTGCCACAAGTTTTAGAGTGTGCTTTCCAATCAGATTGAACTGCATAAATCTTGGAACACTTGTCACACTTCCATTTCTTCTCACCATGTTTTCTGCAAAAGTGTTTTTTGATCCCAGTGAGATCACCAAGAGCCCTAGAAGGGTGGTGGTGCACACAACTTGGTTCAGGACACACATAAGCTCTTTTCTTGATTTCATCTTTGCTGTTTCTTTGCTTCAGTTTCCATGGCAGGTTATGACCTCTTCTGTGAAGTTGCAGGTTTTGATCTCTTTGAAACCCCTTGTTGCAAATCTCACACACAAATCTGTTTGTTGTCATCAGGGTTTTTGGTGATAAGGCTATCACTTCTGCATCTGGATCTTTTTTTTTTCAAAAAAAAGAAAAAGAAAAACAGCCATTCAAGATCATAAACAAAAAGTTAATCAATATATAGTTCATATTTTTACATTTTGATAACAATACTATCACTTATCCTAATCATTTTTTTTTAACGGCTAACATGCATAAATCTTTTAAAATTTCTTCACCACTAGCTAGCTTATATTTTTTAAGTTTTGTACTTCTTAGGTACAAATTTGTATGTTTAACTATTTGTATCATATATAAATGGAATTTATTTATTTCTTTTGAATTTCAAGATAGAAGAGTACATAACTAACAGTTTTCTTAAATTTTTGTGATTTTCAAGATTAACAAAAGGAACTATTCATTTTGTTTTTATGTGTTCTCTAAATATTTAGTATTTTATACCTTTATGTGTTAGAGGTGATTGTTTGAGAGCCCATTAAAGATCAACAAGCTAGCTAGTGAGATAATCAAGATTTGAGATCATCAAATTAAAAACATGCAATCTAGTCTTTTTTGTGAAATCATAATCAATTACTTTTTCAAGAAATTGTAATCAGTTTGCAAATTTAGTATCTTTTTCCTTAATTTCTTTCTCCAATTACACACACACACACACACACACATATATATATATATGTATATGTATATATATAGATGATCAAGATTAGGGTATATATGTACCTGGGTTTCCTGGGAGGTTTCTCTTTTTCTTGATCTTCTGAGGATTAGGGTAAAGATGATGATGATCCTGTTGTTGAATATGATTTGAAATTGAAGAAAGTGTGATTGATGGAGTGAATTCATGATGAATCTTATTACTTGTAATTAGTGGGGAAACAGCTTCTTCAGATAAGGAAGTGGATGTTTTATTATTACTTGTAGAATTAGAATAAACTGATGCTGAAAACATCATTTTTTTTCAGGGTTAAGTTTTCTTGAGATTTCAAGAAAATGAAAGAAGAAGAAGAAGCCAAGAGATGAAGAATCAAAATGGAGTATATAAAACAAAAGAAACAAGCCCACCTCAAGCTTTTAAACAAGTAGCTTTCTTTTTACTACTCTCTATACAAGAGATGAAATTTTGCAAAATTTTGTTGGAAATTTAAAAAGCAAGTAATTTATAAAGATAATATTGAGGAAGTTAATTATTTATTCTTAAATGAAGGAGTCACTATCTATGCTCTTGCTCCTTTTATTACCTACCTCATGCATTTGTCTTACTTATTCTCTTTCTGTCCCTCTCCTTTGCATGCCAATCAAAAGCTAACATACACCCTTCTAAACCCTAAAACTATAGATATATTTGCATGTACACTACATATATATATATATACATATTTATGTATAGGCTTGTGTGTTTGTATATATCATCAATGCATGTACGCGTGGGGTTTTCTATGAATTCACAATTATAACTCTCTTTTGTAGCCACCGGTGGATCTATATGATGAATATATAATGGGAAAATTTCTTAAAATGATTATTTTGACCAACAATTGTCATAGAAATGACTATTGACTTTTTTCCCCCTCATAAAATGACCTCCTCAACATGTTCGTTAACATTCATATTTTGGTCAAAGACGACTATATACTACACCAATCGTAACAAACCTCGTTAAAAAAAAGGTGAATTTTAATTCAAAATTATGTACAAGTCATAAGTCATTAAGTTTATTATTTATACTTGTGTATGTTTTACCATTCAAAATATGAATGTAAAGTCACTTAGGTTGTAGTTTAGTGGTAAGGAGCAAAGCTTCTTTGATGATAATGGTAAAATTTAGTGACTATAAAAAAATTTCAGTTAAAATAAAAAAGGATAAATGAAGGATGTTCAAAGTGTGTGTTTGGTTACAAAGTGAATATGATAAGAAGCTTTCATTTAAATTTAAAAGAGATTAGTGAATATTAAAAAAGTACTATTAAAATAAAAAAGTAATATTGAGACTCGCATTTTGAACCTTAAAATTAGTTTGAAATCTTCTAATAAGAAGCTTCCTTTTAAATTTAAAAATAGATTATTTTTCTTAATTTGTATATTCTACGAGGACAATAAATAAGAGTCAATGACATTCGTTTTCCAAATTGAGTTGTATTTGAAATATCCAATTTTTACACACAGTCAACTTTATTTCCTATTATCAAAAGACAAGAATAGAGAGGGATTGAAACTACTGACCTTAGATAAAGAGAGTGAGGTTAAGTGAGGTTACAAATGGAACATTAAATGTTGTATATAAAAAAAATAGTTTAATATTTTGTTATATATGGTTCATGTTTGTTTTGACATATTACTTATAATATCACATTGATGTGCATTAAATTCACATATTTAATTTATCAAATATCCCTCGTTTTGGTCGGTTAGGCTATGTGTAATGGTTAAAGCCCCATAAAGCCCCACAAGGGGCATTATGCGCCATGTGGACGCTGACTGGGCAAGGGGCTTTATGGGGCTTTATGGTGTAGTGGATAAAGCCCCCATAACGCCCCATAATCATTGCTTTTATCCCCCTTCTCGGCGTTACCTGGCTAACGCCCTCCCCCTTTTTTTTCCCTGATAACGCCCCATAACGCCCCTGCGTAGTGGGGCGGGGCGTTATCAAGGGCGTTATAGGCTCTTTTTTTGCCCCATAACGCCCCATTACGGATAGCCTTATGGTGGTAGAAGTTCATAATTGCTTTATTTTCAATTTACAGGCCTTAAAGCTTCCCGAGCTTAATTGTGCGCAAAAGTATAAAAATTCTGATAAAAAAATATAACACGACCTCCACGACCATATTCATCAAACCCACAGCCGTGTAGAAGATTTCCTATTATCAAACAAGGTCGTGCCCCAAAAGACCGCAGTCATGTTAGTTGACACATGAGTATTACAAAACAGTCAACTCTACTTATCAATTTTCTAGGGTACGTTGCTTGTAAAATATGATAGCTAGCCTTTTACATCCGATTTTTTTTTTGAACGACAATGAAATAGAATTAAAACGAGGGGTTAGAAAAAGCTAACCCAAAACCAAAACAATTACAAGGAAAGTAAAGGGCTTCTAAGCCAATTGACCCAAGACATAGAAACCTTTTTATTTCTAGTTGCAATCCAATGAAAAGAAAAATGAACAATGTTGTCGTAGATGAGAGCCGTTTTCAAATTGCACTATTTTTTTTTAATTTTACGAGAATATTGTGTGGATGCTAAAATCTAATTAAATCAGAAGAAATAACACCCCACATGAGCTCAATGTATTAATTATGACAAAAACCTTAAATATCATGCTTGAAAGAAAAGAAAAAAAACACCTATAATATATACGAGTGTTTTTTGTTAATCATCATAATTCATTTTTGGATATTTTTTTTATCTCATTCAATATCCCACTAACCAATAAGATTTATATTGTATATAATACAACTTGAAGTAGACATCTGATTTTTTTAGTGATGCTAAAGACGAAAAACCAATGTAATTCGCCCCTTGATTCAATGGAACAGAGAATGAGGGTTAGAATTTGGGGCTCGTGATCAAGTCACATGTTCTATTCTAACTCGATCTGGAGGTTTTTCAATCGACTGTTACCATTTAAAAAAGAACGGAAAATCCAATGAAAATACAACAATATTGTTAATTAGTTTATTGTACCACAATGCTGTTTAACTAGGTTTTGAATAGTATGACTCTCAAGAATCAAGATTGAGGCACACTAATTGAAGTCATAATATATTGAGAAAACTTTTAGATAATCCCTTTTAATTATAAAACACCCAAATTTCTAAAAGCAAAGCTTGATTTGAATCATTCTAAAAGGAGAGGATGTTATTTAACAAAGAGCATATAAGAATCAATGGAATGTAATGCTGAATGATGGGAGTAGAAAGCGTAAAAGTTAAAGTCCACTCCTTCCCTTGTATTTAAGTGATTATTATTCACACCTTTTCTTTTACCCCACAAATCCAACTAAAATTTCTTTTGTATTCATCTTATTTAATTGATTATTAATCTTTTTGTTATTGTTAATTCTTAATTCGTGTTTTCCAAACTCTATTTTTTTTATCAATAACTACACCAACCTTGTATACCAACCTTGTATTTGTAACGATTTAAATCCTTACTTATTATTTTTATAGGGGATCAATGTTGGGTGTGAAGACATTTGGGTCGGTTTATTTATTAGGGGCTCATCTTGCCTCCTAGTGTTGCCCTAAATTTCATTATTTATACCTTGTCATGTATTGTAATCTCCTGGACGGTTCTGAGCTAATAAAAAATACTTAGTTACAGTCCGTGGATATAGGTCACACTGACCGAACCACGTTAAATCTTTCGTGTTTGTTTATTATTGCTTTCGTGTGCGTGTGTGATAGTGTGTTCCGTTGTGTATCGCTCTGATCGATTCCTAACAACCAACACCATACCACTAGTCTACGAGGTTATTAGTTAATTCTTAATTTATTTTTGTTTGTTAACGAGGAGTGAAGTACTGTGAACAAACACATAATGGATGTTTGAGTTATTTGGTTTTTATTTGTTCCCCATTGGCACCGGGCTCTTTGAACTTTAGGGAAACCCTGGGTTCGAATCTCAGTTTGGGTAATGATGGTTCGAACTCTCCACAAAAAACATGGGTCAGTCGGTTTGAGACTTGGGTTCGATCCGGAGCTAAGAGTGTTATTTACCGGGGTGGTTTCCTCTTTGTGTGTGTCTAGGGTCCCAAAGACAACCTGCTTTGTAAAACCTTGGTTGTTCCTCCCGGTCTTTGCAAAAAAAAAATTGGTTTTTATTTTATAAGGAAATTTAGTGCTATAATTAATACTAGCTTGCTAAAAATGAAAATCATATAGCTTAAAAGATGTTTAATTAGATCAGAGGATGGTTATGGTGAAAACCACTCCGAGTTGGGAAAACTTTCGAAACTCTTTAAAAACGGGGTCAAAAAGTTTTTTTTTCATTCAAAATTTTTTATGGTGATTCTTTAGGTTATAGGCTACCCCTAGGTGGAAAAAAATCAAAAAAACGCCCCGGCAATTTTTAAAAAAAAAAATCTGAAAAAACGGTTGTTACATATGTAACCAATATATGTATGCAATGTTACATATGTAACAAGACCGTTTTTTGACATTTTTTTTTAAAAAATCCCCGAGGCGTTTTTTTGATTTTTTTCCACCTAGGGGTAGCCTATAACATAAAGAATCACCATAAAAAAATTGAACGAAAAAAAAAACTTTTTGACCCCGTTTTTGAAGAGTTTCGAAAGTTTTCCCAACTCGGAGTGGTTTTCATTTTACCCTTCCTCAATTAGATCATACTTATGTATTGTCATGGGTGTATCTTTGATTGTCTTACTCAAGAAGTTAAATCTAAAAAATAACATTTTTTTTGAACGACAAAATTTTTATTAAAAATCAAAGCTAGCAAGAAACTAAAACCCCGTAAAAGAAATAGTTAAGGTAGACTAGAGAGTTGCAACACAACCATATCATTGCATGTTCAAGCTTGGTTTTAAAAAGTTCAATCATAGCCTTATGGTACTCATCAAACAAAAGGGTTGTCAATTTAGCCATTTTTTTGTTATTTTTATTATTATCGTAATAACAATAATACTAATTACAACTAGAGACTAGCTAGAAAGCCTAGCTACTAGTTTAGATAAAATTAAACTAAAGAAATTCATAGTTTAATCAGATCAATTTCAGTTCCATTCATAGTAAAAATATTACTATAAAAAAATGCATATAGTATCACTTGTAGTTCCTTTATAATTTATCGGTTTGTAGTGTTTTGTGTTTGAAAAGATTGTCTTGTTGAGATCATAATGTGACATATCAATTGAGACATATACATATATCTTCATGTGCCTCTTATTAACATTAGAATTGATAAACTAACATATAAATAAATACCACGTTGTAAATTCTTACTATTTCAATATCGCACGAGTTTCCAAGCTATTATAAGTTCTATTATTAATGCATATTAATCAGTAACTCACTTTATTTTTCTCTTTTCCTCATATATACACGAGTTTCCAAGCTATTATAAGTTCTATTATTAATGCATATTAATCAGTAACTCACTTTATTTTTCTCTTTTTGTCATACATTTATTAATATTATATACAATAAAAGAAAATAAAAGCACACAGTTTTTCTTTTTCACTTTTTATAAAACTAGATATAAGCCCGCGCACGTTGTGGCGTGACGAACACGAAAAAGTTAACGTTATAAAAGCTTTGTCATAGGCTTGGATCATTATCATTAATTAATACAAGGATGAATCCATAAAGAGCAAGAGTTACACAATTGGAGTGCTACATATATAACTTTTCTAAATATAATAAAAATTGTTGAAAGACACTATCTTGTATTTGCCTTATTTTTTACTTTACTTATCCATTATCATTAAATTTCAGTCGTCATTAAGTACCTTATTTAAATTTCTTGATTTAAAACTTTTATACCCTTTTAAACTCTTGAAATTTAATGTAAAATGCAATCTCATTTATCTGAAATGTATTATAATATAGTTTAGATAGGTCATTATTTAAAAACGTAAGTTGCAGTACAATTATTCCTATCATTTTATTGTATATTTACATGTTAATATTTCATACTTGTTTTTATGTGTTATATTATACATATATATTCGAGTGATATATAAGGAGGGGGTAGCATGTACTTACTATCTTACTGATGTGAATATATGTGTGAACCATGTATAATCATCATTTGAAACAAAGAAAAAACATTGATTGATAGGTGTTATAATAAGGAATCTGAACTGCTTTCTTGCTTACAATAATTTTCATCAAGATTTGTTTCATCTCTCTTCTTATTCTTCTGCAATAATTCTCAAAATATACCCATTAAACAGTAAAAGTTTGATCTTATACTCATACATATATATCTCCCATTCCCCACCACATCAGAATTATTTATATTTTAGAAGCTGTCTTTTATTTATATTTTAGAAGCTGTCTTCCTTTCCTTGTCGAGTAAAAAAGTATTGTCACTTAATTAGGCATAACAAGACTCGGAGTATTTGAATATGTGTAATGGTTAAAGAGCACTCATTGGTTCAAGAAATTAAATGTTGGATTTCATGATTGCTCTGGCGAGCTGTGAAGGGACGGAACTAGAATTTTTTTAAAGAGTAGCATATTTTTTTTGGCAAGAGTTCGAGAAAGCGGGGTCCGCAGAGCCCTTGGCTGAGGTCGAGCTGGCCTAAAATTTGATTTTGAACATATTCTTAATGAAAAACACATCAGAAATTAATTTGACTGAAAATTGACTTAGATATTTTCTTAAGAACCTTGACAACATCTGGAAACAAGTTCTATAAACTTGTTATCGTTTTATAACGTGAACTCATCTTAAGGGGTACATAGGTTAGGTAACGGACTAATAGTTTTTTAAGGGGTAGCATAAACTTATGTATTTTTTAAGGGGTATCACACATACATAAAATAAATTCAAATTTAAGATGTAGCACGAGCTACCCCTGACCCTTAACCAGTTTCGCCTCTGGCGGTGTGTTTGCATTTAACGATCCTAGCCGGCTCACGCACTCCTACTCCTTTCGTATTAACACATGTATTCCAAACCAAATAGTGACCATTTTACTTTTTTAATCAAAACTCAAACACATTAACTCATAATTAGTTAAGTGCTAATTTGAACATAATACACTATTAATTAGTTTTCCTTTCAACATGAAGAATGACACAAAATCTATAACATGGATGTTGATGATGAAAATTGATCTTATATGGTTTGTATATATCAATAAAATGTGACATATATGGGTAGACAGACTCTACTAGGAGACAAGTTGACAGATAGTACCACGTAGGAGTCAAGGGTATCTTGAGTGTTTGGTGGAGCATAAGTAGAAATCTGGGCCGTTAAATTTCGACTGTAATATACATAGGAAAATTGTTTCAAAAATATACATAGGAAAATGAGTTTAACTAGATGTTGGTCGCATATTTTCGCACGTTTTGTATAACACGTGATGTTTTATTATATTTGTGTAAACATCATAAGATAAGACGTGATATTTTAATATTATATTTATGTAAACATTGGAAGGAGTCAAGATGTGAAGCTAAAACAAAGAAACGCTTCAAAAGAAATGAAAAAAATACGAATTTTTTTTAATAAAAAAAACAAAGGTAATCATAAAATATCACATAACAAGCCATGAATGAAGCATATTAATCATAACCTTGCGATGTGGCAAGTCATAAATAGAGCAAGTTATTATAAAATTAAAAATAATTTAAAATTAAAAAGTAATAGTAATCTATGTTTTGCCACATAACAACAAGTCATGATTATAAGGGGATAAAAATTTAGTATTATAACAAGATCTCCTTTGTTAGATAGTAATCTAGTGACAGTTTTGTTGACAAAAAATGATTTAATGGGAAAATCTATTGTGAGAAAGCTTTTCTGACAAATGTTTCTCACTCATTTGGACAAAAATGTTTTCCTATGAATAAAAAATAAGTGAGAGAAATCGCATATATCCCTTTTTAAGATGGTTTAGAAAAAAAAATATACAATTTTATAAATTTAAAAAGAAAGATATACGTAGAAAGTTTTAATTGATGAGTTGTTTTATTTCTCATTTTCTTCGCCATCACATTTGTTTCCCCATTCTCATTCTTTATCAATTTGGTTAGATATATTAATTATATCCTCGACCATAGGTTTGAAAAATATGATTGTATTTAGGATACTCAATTGTGATCTCTCGTTTATAAATATTGGGGTATCCAATGTGTTTATTTTTTCTTTCTTGAAGGTAGCTTTAAGTTATATTCAATTTTCTTTACTTTTTGTGGATAAGGTTGGTTTTGTGCTTGAGTGATTCAACTTTAGGTACAAAATAAAAAGCATAGTTCTTGCCACTTGATAGTATATAGATACTCTCTCTAAATACATCCCTTGTATTAATTGATACTTATGTATCTAAACCAAATCATTTTAATTAATTCTCCATATTTATTATCTAATAAGTTGTTATTATGAATGCTAGTGGTTGTTTGTTGTGAATAGAGTAATTTCACAACTACCGACAACGCAAATAAGTATCTGAATCTGAAATCGCTATTGATATTGATGGAATGTTACACTGGAATCATGAAACATTTTTTTAACGGTATTGAAACTTCAACCAGGCCACCCGAGGGTGAACACCTGGCATAACGGTATTACCCACGACATGCTGTGAGCACAGACCGTGCAGGTAACCCGGTCCATTAGTCAAGCCCGTTCCAGGAAAAATCCACATCCGTGAACGGCCGGGTGGTAAAACATGTGGGCTTAAAGATCGAACCAGTAACCTCTCAGTCAACTAGTCTCTCATCATACCAATACCACTAGGAACAATTGACAAGAAGGGGAAGAGAATCAGATCATAGAATTAGAGATGAGGGAGAGAACACTCGATGCATAACAATTTTAGCATAACATATTCTCCGCTTTTCTTGCTGCTCGTAACTTGAGTGTTTTGATCCGTTCAACATGTTGGGCGTTTGTTAATTTACGGAATGAGCCGTCTAAATCGGTCTAATGTGGTTGGACTTAGGTCCATAGTGTTCATAACATTCTACATTCTAGCAACCCATCGGTCCAGAACTAACTAGCAATATGTTCTAACCATTAGGATTAAAGTGATAAAGCTCTCTTTAAAATTAAGGATTTTCGCCCTGTCTCTAATGGGTCAATGATATTTAGCCGTTGAAAAAAGCAATATATTAATATAAGGGTACCCATTAATATATAATATATTGGCCTTATTGCTTTAAAAGTGTTATTTAGCCTTCGTTGGGCCAAGACAAACAAGTAAATGGGTCTTTCAATATTTGGGCCCTACACTTCAAGTTACATTCAAAACAAATATCATTGGGCCATGATAAAATTTAGCCCGGCCCATTTAAAAACAAATCTAAACAACTCATTCGTTGGAGTTCATGATCCACATCATTAGGGTTTACCGGTACTTCTGTTATGATTGACAAAATAAAAACTGGATTTTTTTTTATAAGAGTAGCACAAAGCATAACTTCTTTTTAAGAGGCACCACACGTGCATAAAAATAAGAATATCTAAAAAAAATTCCTCACGAGTACGAATTTAAGAGGTAGCACAGGCTACTCCTAAACCGATATGAGTTTCAATACACCGATATGAGTTTCAATGCAGTCTAATAGCCCCCTTTTAAATTCATGATCCACATCATTAGGCTAGCTATTGCAGCAATACAATCTCCGGTGCAACCGGTACAACATCTTCAACGCGATCTACAATATAAGCCGGTAAATAAGTTGCACATGAACAGTTTTTCACGTTAAAGGTGTAACCGAACCAGTCAAGCCCGATACATAATTTTACGTATACACATATACTAATTCAAAATATATTGTTTAGTTACGTTTATCATACTGTTATATTAGTCATGTTTGATATGTATAGCTTAGGCTCGAGCTCGTTTAAGCTCAATTGGAATCGAGCTTTTAACAAACAACTCAGCTCGTTTACACATCTGACATTTAAGATTCAAGATTCAACAACGAACCTCGAGATAAAATCAGAACAAGCAACTTCATTTCAGTCCAAGAAAATGCTTCCAATCTGATATGATCAAGAAAGAGTTATATAAGAGAATCAAATGCACAAAAACTTAAAAGAACCCATAAGACAACAGATTTCTGGATCAACTTCTGAAGATGATGAAATTGTTTCCTGAGAATGACAACAGAATCTTGAATTAAAATCTGATAAACACAAGTAGTTTAGACATAATTGTGGATTAGATAGAAGATGGCCAACCGAAAACAGCATCATAAATCTGTCAAAGATCATCATAATCTTCAATCACCATCTGATGGGTTCATAACTACAAAGATCAAAATAACAATGGAAGATCAAGAAACAGTTATTCATGAAATAAATAGGGGGCCATTAGCCGGATTCCTACTTCGGGCTCGAGCCCAAGAAATCCAACTTATCAGCCAAGAAATTCACATCATCAACAGATTGTTCATCAGATCTCTCACTAAACAACTCTTCCCAGAATTCATCATCAAGTTCTTTCTCCCCACAATCAAATTCAAGATCAAGCTTGTTACTTTCTTGTTCTTGATTTCTTTTAGATCTGCCAAACCCTTGAATTTCTAAAGCAAGTGCCTCAAGTTCAGATACTTGAAACGACGAATTCTCCAAGAATTCATCTGCTTCGGCTTTAATAAGCTTAGACCGACGACCCGTTTGGCTTGACCCACCGATTTGGTTTTTGATGGCTTCTTGAAACTCCTTTCTTTTCCCATGCTGGACTAATTTCTGAACAAATTCAGGATTTTGCATAGCTTTTGCCAAGAAATTCATCATCTTTTGCTGTTTTTTCTCGGTTCCTTGTAATCTTAGCTCCATGGCTTGCAGTTGGGCTCGGGTGCTTTGTTGTTGTTGTTTAAGATTCAATAGTTCCATCATAAGAACCTGTTTTTGATGTTTTAGATGACCTACTTCATCTAAATTTGATTTTCCGGTTTCATTATCAGGAGTGAGATTTTGTAGTGGGAGTAAAGATTGAGAATTTGGTGTTCTTCTTCTTTTAATGTTCTTTAATACATGCCTTTGGCCTCTCACAAATGCTTCATTTGCAAACTCCCATGTATCAGGATCAATCTTTCTAAATCCCTGCATTCAGAAACCAAAGCCCTAAAGCTAAGAATTTCCAAATAAAAGAAAAAAATATGAAAAAGTTATAAGATTTGATCAGAAACTATATCATTTCTTTTTTTATTTTTGTCTTCTTCAACCGTTTCTTTCGGCCTATGCACTTGACCTGAAACACGACATTGTCTCTGTTTGGTTAAACTGGTCAACCCGCCAACCCGAGTAGCAGGTTTACGACCATCCAATCTGTTTGACACATTTAGATAAACAGATTAAAAGAACCTTGTTTCGGGTGACAAGACTTTGAGTATTTTTATGTCCTAAAGATTTGTGCCAGCTTGGTGGTAAAGTGATGCCTCGTCAATCAAGAGGTCATTTGTTCAAATCCTGTAAAATATAGGTGTGATAATTCTAGCCGTTCAAAAAATATATATCAAACTTTTGACAAGAATATATATACAGATTGTGAAGCTGTGTTCAGGTCAATCAAGTTTAACCCCTCACCCATATCTTGAAAAACCCTGTTAGAGTTAGAACAACATACATTAAACACACAACCTAAAGTACATGCCTTTTCATTAACTTCCATCAAGATTAGCTTCATTCCATTATTTTGGCTGCAAATTTGAACATCCCCAAATTTCAAGATTTGTTCTTATATATTGTTCTTTTCTTTCTTAATATACAATCACAAAAAATCTGAGATTTGCATCAAATAATTGGATATAAATAAGGGAAAAAAGAAAGAGAAAAATAAAAAGAGAGAGAGTGACTCACATAAGTATTGAGCTGCCTGACAAAGCTAGAGAAATTGTTGTGCTTAAAGTATCTTGGAAGGAGATTAGTAGAGAAAGCATTTGGATCCACTACAACAAAGCTTTGACCTCCTCTGCTCCAACAAATTATATGATCAATAGTTTGGTCATTCACCATATCATAGATTTTAGTCAAAAAAGGTGGGGGCCCAGAATCATGAAGACCCTCCATTGGCTGTGGAGCTTGTCCCATCATCATCTGCTGATCCACCCTTGAACTTGAACCCACCACCATCTGGGTACTCTTCTTTAACAACTGAGAAAAATGGGTTCATTCTCACTTTCTATAAATTTCTAACCTTTTCTGAAATCAAGATTGAACTTTGAAGCAAAACCCAGAAAAAAGAAACCAGAAAAGTTCATTGAGGCAAAAGGTCGAACAGGTTGTGTGCCCAGAGAGCAAATCGAACTTAGAAGACGGATTTCAAGATTCTCACTTTCTATAAATTTCTAAGTTCTAAACTTTTCTGAAATCAAGATTGAACTTTGAAGCAAAACCCAGAAAAAAGAAATCAAGAAAGTTAATTGAGACAAAAGGTCGAACAGGTGGTGTGCAAAGAGATTTCAAGATCAATTTCAGTTAGAAACAGATGACAAAAAAGGAATCTAAACAAGAACCGTTAAAGTGACATTTGGGGAAAGATTTGACAACTGCCAGATTCATTTGCTGGCGATGAGCTATCTGCTTTAGGAAAGTTCTATTTTTATGAATTTGGTGGGGTTTGTTTTGAAAAACAGGCTGATTTTGGGGCGGAAATGCGTGGATTTGTAAGAGATTTAAGGCTAGAAGGAAGACGAAGGTTCTAGACATCCTTATGCGAACCTTCTCTTGCTATATATTTTATTTTTTAATTTTATTTTTAATTTATTATTATTATTATTATTATTATTTTATTATTGTTGAATGGAGACAATGAACAAATGGTGGGGCTCTATTCTTGTCAAATGATGAAGAAGATGTGACATTATTTTATTTTAGGAAAGTAGGAAACCAATGAAATGCAATCCACTCCACAAATTGTGAACCCACTATTGTTATACACTTATACTATTAATAAGTTTATTGATAACTTTTATGATAAAATTATATTAAAGTGTTTTAAGATTTCAAGTTGTATAAGAATGCTTGGGTTTTTCTTTTATAGAAACTTAATATAAAACTTAAACATATAGTAGTCTTGCTTAACCAGTTTGAAAAGAAAAGTTATCACTATAGAAATCTAAGCACCAACAAATATGGGTTTCATGGGAAAAATGTTCTAACTTCTTCGGTGTCTCATGATGTAGGGCAAATATCGAATAGACTCCGGCCACAAGTTCAGTAATTATGCCGGAGGTAGTCCCATATAAGTTCAAAAGAAAGATAAGTCTTGAATAAGATGAAGTATATAAAAGCAAGTTCGCAAACCTTGGCAAGGATAGCATGTTGAGGCAAATACCAGAACTTGAATTCGTCTATAACACCAGGCAAGTTTCCAGATACTTGCCTTCGCCATAAGCGCTAGCCAAGTTGGTAATAACTGGTCTCAGCTATTTACGCTAGACAAGTTTTTAGTGACTTGGCTCACGTCACGATAAAATCATGAGAGTTCTACAAATCTCCCAAAATAGATAAGTGCGGAACATGGTAACACCATTAGCTGATGCTTGTCCATTCAGAGCAATATGCATAAGTCAAATCCTACTTAAGTAAGCACAAGTGGAAAGAGTCTAGAGCAAGTTGTCGTCGACTTGACATTGAATGGTGGTGCGCAGTCAACAGTAGTCAACTCTTACACCTAAATAGCTAAATGCATGAATGTCCTCTCAAGGTAAGCATGTAAGGAAGTCTGGATGTTTCCACTCACAAAAGGAAGGGGCCAGTTACCCACGTATCCCCAAGCCTCAGGTATAAAATGCGAACTCGGCCAAGGTAAAACGCATTCAATTCCATCCACTAACTCACACAACACTTTCACTCTCACCACTCTCTCCCTCTAAGACTTACCATACCGATTCTCACGCTAGAAGCTGATCGCATGAGGCCCCCTCCCACGGTGAGACTAACCGAACTTGTTTATCTCTTTGTAGGTTTTCAGCCAAACATGTTTGTCACGCCAAAGGCCAGTAGACTGCCTTCATACCAAGGCATGTGCAAGACTTACTCGATTTTCGTTGTAGCAACATCTATTATAACTAATTTTTATGATAATAACAATATTATAAAAGGAAACTATTAAAAAAAAAACTAAGAGAAGAAAACCAAAATTTTATCATTTTCTTTTTGCTATCGGTGATAAGCATACACCCATATAAATTTACTTCTAAACTACACCTTTATTATAAAATTATAATATAAGTTACACATTCATTAGTTTTTGAGCCCAAATATCCTCCAAAAAGAGATAATAACCTTTTCATTAGTGGGCTACAACCAACTTGCAAACACAATCTTATTTATTTATAAAACGAGATGTTTACCACCCCGCGAGTTGCTGCGGGGTTGAATTTGTACACTGAACGAAAGTCAAAAAGTTAAGTGGTATAAAATGTAAAAGTTTAAAAGTCTCGTGGCGAAAGTATAAAACTATAGAAGTATACTAAAAGCGAAAGTAGAAAAGTTAAAGGTTTCGTGGCAAAAGTAGAAGACAAAGAAACTTAAAACAAAAATAAAAACTTTAAAAGTTAGAGGGTTAAAAAGTTAAGGAGTATAAAACGTAAAAGTCTAAAAGTCTCGTGGTGAAAGTATAAAACTATAAAAATATACTAAGTTAAGGAGTATAAAACATAAAAGTCTAAAAGTCTCATGTTGAAAGTATAAAACTATAAAAGTATACTAAAAACGAAAGTTGAAAAGTTAAAAGTTTCGTGGCCAACGTAGAAGACAACAAAACTTAAAATAAAAAAAAAAACTTTAAAAGTTAGAGGGTTAAAAAGTTAAGGGGTATAAAACGTAAAAGTCTAAAAGTCTTGAAGTGAAAGTATAAAACTATAATAATATACTAAAAACGAAAGTAGAAAAGTTAAAAGTTGCGTGGCCAAAGTAGAAAGCAACAAAACTTTAAAAGTTAAAGGGTACAAAACGTAAGAGTATGAAACATATGTGACTAAACTATGAAAACCAAAACTTTACTATTTCGTTAAAAAAGAAAAAGTGTTTAAAAGTATAAAGGGTATAAACTGTCAAAACCCCAAAGTTTGGTGGCCAAACTATGAGAAATAGAAAGTCTCAAAAAGTGTTTAAAAGTATAAATGGTAGAAACTGTCAAAACCCCAAAGTTTGATGGCCAAACTATGAGAAATAGAAAGTCTCCTATTCACCTTCAATTTTTATTGTTATATATAATAATTTAGGCAAACAGAAAAGAAAACTATATTTAGGTACGTATATTCAACATTTTTTTTTAAGTATTTAAAATAATAATAATTGGTGTTGTTATTTAGGTTGTTTGTGATTGGCTAGAGTTGTGAAACTTGTTCCGTGGACGTATTCGGTGGTGGGTCCATTTGATTTAAGTGACATGATCACTTAGATTGGATCTACGGTTGACGATATTGTGATTGGTGGAATTATATTATTCGCCCACCTACGCTATTTATTTAAGTGTTTAATAGAATTCGCTAAAATTTAAAAATCAAGACATGATCACTTAGACAGGACCAAAGGGTATTTGTTTCAAAAAAAATTAACTGGCAAATGATACAAAAACTAAACATAAAGAATAGAGAAAATGAAGAAAAAAAAAACGACACATAAACGTAACAGTATGAATAAAAAACTAAGGAAACCTAAAAGTAAATGAAAAAAAAAACTCTAAAAAGATCACCGAAGAAAAAAGAATTAGAAGCCAAATGATACAAAAACTAAATATACGACCTAAAAGTTATGTTACACGGTTCAATCCAATACGTCACATATGTATTATGTTTACACATTTTCTTCATGTGTTGCCGCATGGATAGCGCATGTATACAAAAGAGTTGTATTGCTAATGAAAAAGACATATAACTCAACAACGTTAAAATTAGAATATGGTTAAAAGTAACAGTACAAGCAATTAGATATTTAAAGCCAATGGTGTGAAACTAAAATCAAAACCAAAGAAACGCTTAAAAATGATTTAAAAAGAATGAATAAATATTAATAAATGTGTTACCATTGGGATAATTTCGTCACAGAGAAAAGTTGTATTGCTATAACGCTATTGTTAGTAAAATGAAAAGAAAAAACTGTGTACCAACCAACAATGGCGCAGCTTCTAAGGGGCGGGAGGGGGCGCACGACCCCCCGAATTTTTTTTTGCGATGTAGGGGGTATATAGTTTTCGTGTAAAAATTTTCGATATACTCCGGTTTCGACCCCCCATTATAGTTGTGAAAAAAAAATTAGATCCCGACCCCCCACTTAATATTCTCAAGCTTCGCCACTGCCAACCAAACCGCTTAAACTATCAAGTCTACACCATCTGTGTGCTAACTTCATTTAGATCGACAAAATAAAATTATGTTACACAACTATACCTATTACACCATTACTTTTAAGTACCTTTTTGTAATTCGTGTGACATGCTTTATTACTTTTATTCATTTTAAATAGAGTAAATTACGGATTTCGTCCCTGTGGTTTGTCAAAATTTCACCTATCGTCCTAAGTTTTCAAAAATTACGGATTTCGTCCCCAACGTTTGTCAAAACGTTACGGATTTCGTCCTTTTGTTGGATGGCCGTTAACTTTTTCTGTTAAGTGATTGTCAAATGACTAATATACCCTTTTCTTTATTTAATAATTAAATTAATACCTAAAATTAAAATAAAACCCTAAAAATAAACCCTCCTCCATCATCTTCGATATGCTGCTCCCGACCAAACCACCGGAAAATCTCCTCCGGCCACTTCTACCTTCTTCCTCGTGGCCATAAACTCCTCCTAAAAAAATTTCAGCCACCACCAGTCACCAGATGCTTGTGACCAAACCCCACCATCATTTAAAAATCAAGAAAATGGAAATTAGAGCCCAGAAAATTGAATACCAAATTTAAGAAATTGGAAGTTTAGACCATACAAAACTCATTCAATGAAAACTTTAGAACTAAAACTGAATTGTATTTCATTATAGAGAATTAATTTTTAAAATTTAGGATTACACAGAGCATAAAACTTCATGAATTCCATCTTCTGATTATACAAAGCAATACAAATCAGCATACGTGACAATTTAGTAGATCCACTACTTCCGAGTTCAACAGCTAACACCGCTGCCGGCGAGTTCATCGGAATGTTATCCCCGAGGTTTCCGTTATGGCCGACGAACCTATTCAGATTTCAACAACTAAGGTCGTTGTCTTTGACGTCGCCGACGCCAAGCCCTTGATCCGTTCCCCGCCATCGAAACCTCCGGCGCGAAGCCCTAGATTCGTTCCCCACCACGGAACCTTCGGCGCCAAGCCCTAGATCCGTTCCGCACCACCGGAACCACCGTGTGTTCAGCCAGAATTCGAATCACGGAAAACCAGTGTGGAGCTTGCCTCTGTTATCTCTCACGAAACACACTAATATACTTAGGTTTTTTATACTGTGTTTCAAGATTATATCATCAGATATATACTCCGCTAGCGCTATCTCGAGGTGGTGATTAGCTACAGTAATAGTCGGTTTGAAGCTAGGGTGGCGATGGTGATCGTGATGAACTCGCCGGCAATGGCTTCCACCGTGAAATCAAAGGCATGGCGTGGGGTTCCCTCACATGGTGGTGGGTGGTGACAATAAGGAAGAAGGTAGGGGCAAAAGAGTCATTTTATTTTTTTTATTTAAAAAAAGGGTAAAAGTGTCATTTTAAAAATTTTAACAGATTTTTTTAACGGACGTTAGCTGTAAGGACGAAATCCGCAACATTTTGGCAAATGTTGGGGACGAAATCCGTAATTTTTGAAAATTTAGGACGATAGATGAAATTTCGACAAACCACAAGGACGAAATCCGTAATTTACTCTTTTAAATAAGTTCATTAGTTTTAGTTTTACATCGTTGTCTTTAGGTATACAATTTTTTTTAGTGTTATATTTAACTAGGCTTCTTATTTTAACGTTGTTGTGTAATTTTTTTGTACAATTTTTACGTTGCGTTTTAGTATGTTATGTATACTCATGTTATCCTCGCAAAACATGAAAGTAAAACATAAGTATTTGCTTATGGTTTGGAGATAGAAACAAGAGAAATTTCAAGTAAGAAGTATGGTCTATGTAAGAATGATAAGAAGTCATCTTAGCTATTGGATCTTTGATCTAATAAAAAAAAAAGTTGGGCAATTTAGTTTTAGTCATTTCTATTGACGTTCTATTAAGTTATCCCATTTTTTTCTAAACATCCATAACTTTTACATACGACATTTTAAAAAAATAAAAAATACACCAATAAAACGAGTGTTTTTTATCTTTAGAACGCGTATAGTGTTGCTATATATAAAATTTAAAAAATTACTCTTTCGATATGACCCGCTGATCTGAATTTTTGACACAATGATCTGAACATTTTTTTACACAATACGACACAATGATCTGAACATTTTTTACACAATATGACACAATGATCTTAACATATTTAGATAATTGTGTCAAATCGAAAGAGTTATTTTTTTTATTTTATATATAACAACACTGTACGCATTTTAAAGATAAAAAACACTCGTTTTTATGGTGTAGTTAAAAAAGAAATAGTGTCGTATCTAAGAGTTATAAAGGTTTAGAAAATGGAGGAAACTTAATAAAAAATCAAATAATATTTTTCTATCCTTTTTTTTTGTCTCTAATTCTACGTAGAAAAACTTTAGACCATAAAATAGAAACTTCCCACAGTAGAATAACCTCTCTAATAAAAACAAAATAGCTTTAACATGGTTGAATAGATTAATAGACTTCTCCTATGACAATTACTAAAGTAAAGTAATAAAAGTCATGAAATTAAAAGAATAAAAGTTGGGATTTCAGCCAAGAAGGAAGCCCCCGTCAACTTCTTAACTGACCCAAAAGAGGGGCGTTCGACCCTTAGACCGGCGGACATCCTGGTGTTTGGGTGGTCAAGAGGGAAGCACGCTTGCATCGATCTGACTGGGGTCTCTCCCCTTGCGGGCTTTGGCTCTGGAGTTTTCACGGCGGGGTAGACTGCTGCTAAGGCGGCAGTGGGTAAGGTGGACAAGCACGAGAAGGCATGTCTCGAGAATCAGCATGTGTTTGTCCCATTTGCTTTTGACACGTTTGGGCACCTCGCGTCAGAGGCTGCGGACACGCTCGGGCGGATCCAGAATGTTATGCATGGACATATAGCGACTCCTAGAGCTAAGAAATTTGTTTTTATCCGCTTAGGTTTTGCTATTCAAAAAGGGCTTGCGGCGCAGCTTGTTGCCCGTTTGCCCCGTATGTCGGACTGAGTTGTAACATTTATTATGAATAAAAAGAAAATGATTTTTATAAAGGAAGCAGGCGAGCAAGTAAATATGTAAAAGGAGAATTGGGTCTGGGAGCTCATATCGCATAGAAAGAATTGTCTGTGTACTTTAGGTTAAAATATATGTAATTGTTTGTAGATTTTTCTTGCATAATCCGTGCTTTGAAGTCATGTTTGCAAAATCTCATTTCTCATGAATTATGTGTGCTTGTAATCGTGATGTTTCAAATAATATATTTTGGTGACAGACTGACATCTATTTTGAAAATTCATATAAATATCGTTCAAAGTAATCAATGACTATAAATGACTGTAATCCACGAACAACATCTATATGAATTTAAAAATCTTTCGTTCAAAGTAATTATGGTGACATCTATTTTCCTTATACTTCTTTCTTTCTGTAATGTTCGTTTTTATGGACCGTTTTTTATGTCAGTTTGTATTTTTGGATCATAATTTCTAGTTTCTTACTAGATGGTTTAGTTTAAGAAAATTATCATTGTTAAAAAAATGATTGTTTTTGTCTAAATAGCATATATGTTCTCTTCTTAAATCCATTTAAACATCAATCAGGTGGATTAACAACAAGATTAGAAAAATTAAGAAAGGAGTTCAAAGTTCATCATTAGCATATGGTTTCATTAAGGAACATAGAGTTACATCCCTAGAGTTTTGTTTTAACATTTTATGTGTATGAACGATCCGAACATCAACTTACATCCTTCCTTTTTATTAAGACTTGACTGGTTACCGTTTAACCTACACATGAGTCTCACATGTGTGGGTTTATAATAGACATATCCCCCTTAAACTTCCTCCATACTCCTTACAATCTTCCCAACTATCTTTTCATAATCAATTTTGGTTACTCAAGAAGCCCGACCTTTAAAGTATTTAACATTACCTATATATTTTTATTTTTGTTGATAGGTAATTATATATTCATTTCATTCATATATTTTTATAAATAAGTATCTCTTTATTATTTTTTACTTTTCTACCCAACCTATTTTATACCATTCATTCTAAGAATGAATATTAATTTTTTAACCAAACCCTAACGACGAAAGGTGTAGTTTACTCTAATAATAGTATAACAAAATTTCAATAAGTATAAGGACTTGTTCGAGTGGTTACTGACGATGATGAGAGAGACATGAGACTTAGATGTCACATATTCGATCCCTGAACTTTCAGGTTTTACCATCCGACTGGTAATCCGACCGCTCGCTATTGTGAATTTTTCTTAAAATAGGCTCAACTGGTATAAATACTCCTCGAGCTTCTAAGACATTCGTTGACGGTTCAAAATAGAAAAGACAAAATTTCAATATCATATAATGACATAATCCAACGGTTACATTTAATTCACATCCTGTAAATCATATCTCTAAAATAGGACAAAAATACAATTTCAAGAAAACAAACACGGGGAATAGAATCCAAAGAAAAATACAAAACAACACATGTTAATGCACAAACTTGAATGTTTACAATATCCATCAAGTGTTACATTTGCAACATACACAAACTCAAAAATCTCTCCTTTTCTTGCCTATTTGTGTGACATTGCAACTAAATTTTCTAAATTCTTGGATCATCAAGGTTCTTGGCTGTTTACTCGGCTTCGAAGTTCAAGCATTTCTTGATGATTCGGGTCAAAAGAGAGGGCAGCTCGACAGTCCCGCATGGCACTCAAAACATCACCAATATGTTCATGAAATGCTGCTCGTAAATGCAGTAAATGCAGGTCCGCTTTGAATGCTATCGCCTTTGAAAGCTCAGCTATCGCTTCTTTCTCCTTGTGGTTGTCCATCAAGACTGGAATTTGACCACAACCCGAATGAGATGTAAGGCCCATAAGAATATAAAAAATATCTTTAAGCAGTTTCAAAAACAACAGAAGCTATTGAAGTGACACTTTCTTAATTTGGTGGCGTTTTTATATCTAACGGGTCAAATAAGTAAGAGTTTAGCTAAAAAGAAAACGGGTCAAACAAAAAACATCCAAAGTCTAGATTTTTTAGATATAGTTGAGTTGAATACGATTACAATTTACAAACTCTACTTTATTTTGCGACTTTCGTTCCAAATGAGCCCATAAGAATATAAAGAAAATCTTTAAGCAGTTTCAAAAACAACATAAGCTATTGAAGTGATACTTTCTTGATTTGGTGGTGTTTTATCTCTAACGGGTCAAATAAGTAAAAGCATAGCTAAAAACAAAACAGGTCAAACAAAAAACATCCAAAGTTTAGATTTTTTTTAAACCCATTATGACCCGTTCATAAAAAATGGATCGAATGTACCACCCTAGATTATATTAAATATTAACGGAACAAGATATAAACTGAAGCTAACTAACCTGCTGCACGATATCTGTAAGGGTAAACCCGAAGAGGATCTAAACGAGTAACCATTTCAAGATCTATTTTTGTCTGTTCACGCTCGCAATACTCTGATCTTTTTTCATAAGCAGATGCATTGTTCCGTGCCTTTTCAATCAATTTTGTCATTTCTTCGTAGGCAGCTGGCTTGTCGTTTTTTAAATAATGGACACGAGCAAGCCCCTGGTGGGCCCTTGTGTGTCGAATTTTAAGGGCGTTAATATAGCAATCGGCTGCAAGGTCTAGTTTCCCAGAGTCTACATAAACACTTCCAAGATTGTTTAATGCCTGTCGCGGTTTTAAGTATCAGTGAACAATACTTTGCCAATTTGATTACACTTGATATGTTATTACAGAAATAATCTAACTTCTTTCAGTAAAGTGGGTTAGGAAGTTTTTGTATGTTTCACAGCGGATGACCAAAACGTTTGACTAAATCGACCCGTTTCCTTAAACGGGTCAAAATTGCTACCTCCATTTTCCATTAGGCATGTTTAGAAAAATTCAATAGCCAAATCATGGCTGAAATAACCAAAGAAACCAAACCAAAATAACCGGACCAATTGAGAAACCGATGGTTTGGTTATGATTATTTTGATAAAATAATTTTCATGGTTAGGTTATTATGGTTATATGTGTATAAATAACCAAATAACCAAACCAAACCGACATTAAAATGTCCTTATATTTGTTTTAAAAAATAACATGTTATATGTCTGAAAAGTTTTGTTATATTTTTTTACAAATGACAGATTAGGTGCCGTTTATTTTCTTTTTAAGTTAGAAGAATTGCTAAAATTTTATTTGACCCAAAATATAATTAGATTTATTAACTGAAATTAGCTTAAATCCACTCACATCCAAAGCCAGGAGTTAACATATGGTTAAGCGAATTAACCAATGGGTTAGATTATGAAAATCTAAAAAAAAATCGAAAAATATGTTTGAGGTTCGGTTTTAGCCCATAACCGAACTTAACGGACCCATTCTCACCTCTACTAAATGATGCGATCTTCATGAGAAAACCTTTCTATTTTATTAGCTTAAATAAATTTAGGGAAAAAGATTGTTCAAAACCTGGCCTTTGCGAAGCCTGTCGGAAGGGCATTTAAGGGCATCTTGAAGAAGTGCTACAACGGTTGCAGAACAAGTAGGATCTTGGCTAGAATCCGCTAAAGCATAAGCTTTCAAGAAAAAGGCCTCAAAAGATCTATTCAAACTAATAGATTCTTCAGCTTTTTTTAACCCTTCATCACAATGGCCTGTATCATATAATATCCACCCCTCGTAAACTAACCGTTCGTGTTCACTTGATGCATGTTGGCGGGCAAGTTGTAAACTACGCATTGCTGCCTCCGGGCAATTCAACCTGAAATAATCATTGATTAGTACTCATTTCATAATGAATATAATTCCATTGTTATGAAAGTTGAATCCATACGTTGTTCCGCAAGATAATGTATAGTTTGACTTATGATAACTAAACGGTTGACTTTAAATTCAAAATTAAGATGATATCTATACTATGTTATAATGCATATTAGGAGGACAGACTTGCCATTTACTTAAAAAATTAAAAGTTTAAGGGGGTATAATAGTCTTTTAAACAAAAAACTTAAACAAGACTTTAAAATTATCATTTAATGTAAACTGAAAATTCAAACAATCTATTTAACGATAATCAAAATTTAAATTGTCTTTCAAAAATAAAAACTAATATTGTGTTGTAAATCTATACTATATTATAATGCATATAAGGAGGACAAAGTTGTCATTTTAAGAGGGGGGGGGGGGGGGTATAATAGTCTTTGAAAAAAAAAACTTAAACAAGACTTTAAAATTATCATTTAATGTAAACTGAAATTTAAACAATCTATTTAATGATAAGCAAAATTTAATGAATTATAATGTAAAATATAAAATAAGCCAAATGCAAAAATTGTCTTTCAAAAATAAAATTCCAAATAAAAACTAATATTGCGTTGTAAATAATCATGAGAACAATAATACAATACCTGAGGAGAAGCAAAGACTGTCTAAAATATAAAACTCCTTTAGCTGTTTCAGATTCAAGCATTTGATATATTACAGAAAGTGACCCGATATCATCAACAGCAGACCACCGATCATACAACTGTAACCAATAATCTGCAGTTGTCCAGTTTGGAACATGCTCACGAACCAAAGTTTGAAATTGTGTAGCGGGAACCCGGCCTTCAAACATCCGATAATCAGGAGAAATTGTAAGAATAGCCTGAACATCACAAATGGCTGATTGATAATCTTCAAGAACTAAATAGAAACAAAACCTCAATTCCAAACATTCAACCGCAAGTTTAAAACCAAGAATCTTGTTGATTTCGGCGAGTGAATCTTGAACATTTTGTTTTTTCATTAAAGAAGCTGCACGGTACATATATGGGTACGTTAAAGTGGGATCCAATTCGGTTGCTTTTTCAAGATCTTCCCATCTTTTTTCGTTATTTTCGCAGTACAAAGATCTTTCTTGATGCATCCACCCGAGAGGAGTGTAGTTCGAAATAACGGAGCTAAGTTTCTTGAAAGATTCAAGCTTTTCGCCCTTGATTTGTCCGATTCTAGTCAAGCCTATGACGGAATAAACGTGTCCTTCAGACAATGCAACCTCAAAGACTCTTTTGGCTTCATCATATTCTTTCTTGAGTAATTTCACACATCCTAACATATGATATGCGACCATCTTTTGTCGACTATTTTCCGTAGAATCCACCAATTGTTCCAAAAAAAGGGCGGATTTTTGGGATCCCGGATCAAGATCCATAGCAACCTGGCTTAATAAACAGTAGAGTGAAAATGAAGCGGACCCCACCATAATCGATCTTTGCAAACTGTTAACACTCGTCAACAAATCAACAACCCGTTCATCACTAAGAGAATCCGGGAGTTCTTGAAGGAAAACCTGCAAACAAGAGGCAGCAAGAACCGGGCAGTTCTCTTCGAGAGCACATTCCATAAGTTCAACCGCATCATTTCTTGATGAAACGAATTTTGCAAGTTTCCTATCACAAGAATCTTTAAGACTCTCACAACAAAACTTACTCGAAAACACCATGATTTCTAGTAAAAGATCTGTTGGTAAATCGGGTAAAATACCCGTTGAGCTAAATTCACTTATCATCTTCATGCCCATTGGTGAAATATCATTTTTTGACAAATCTATCTCTTCTGAAATCGATTCAAGAAAACATCCGTTAAGCATAGACCGAAAAGGAGGTGAAAGGGTCGCCATTTTCTGTCTGTCACACGTTATTTTCTCATCTCCGATTTTAAATGAAACCGTTCCCGATAAGTTATTCTTTTGATTAATCATTGCACCATCAGTAAAACTAGGGTTTACTTCAGATGGGAGCTCAGAACCAATATCTATCAATCCAAACTCTTTCGAACACTTACCACACGAAGAGAGTAAATCCGATATATGTTCTTCACCTCGTTTTTCATATTTTAACCATGCCCCAAAAACAAGTCGTTCGTGAACCGTAATTGATTTGAGCCAAGCTAATCTAAGGCTTCTTCTCATTAATTTTATGTCACCAAGGCCTTTGAAGACTTGAAATTGTAACAAATAGAGGTTTGGGCGCTCATGAGGAGGACATGATTCGAGTTCTTTGTGGATTTCGGCTAAAACTTCTACATAATCAACAGGTTTAAAGAATGGCAGAATCGGTGGATCAGGGACTTTGATTAGAGATTCTCTACAAACAACACAAGTAGACAGTTAAAAAGGTTAAATTTATTTATCGAAGTGTTTCGAAGTGTGTTTCAAAAGTTTGTTATGTGATATTGAATAATCAAAACTAAGCCTAATCAACATGAGATAATCATACACAAAAGTATCAAAATGCAAGTATTTGACCCCTAAACAATGAGACAAATGTAAAAAATAGCAAATTGAAAAGCTTACAATGAGGAAGGAGAGTGAGATGAAACTTTTGAAAGCTTTCCTCTTTCAACTTGCAGCCATGATTGTGGATTCAGAGCATTCAGATGTGTTTCTTTACAAGATTCAGATGGGAAGAATGTCCTCATTGGACATAACAGAGGAAAAATATCCCAGATCCCCACAATATCCCACTTAGGGGTTTTTGGGCCAAAAATTGCAACTTTAATCAATCAACAGCATTCAAACCCTCAAAAACCCCCAATTCAAAATGGGTTATCTCAGCTTGATGATGAAATACATCCCAGATCTCCACAACAGCACAATTAGGGTGTTTTGAAGCAAATAATTCAATCTGAATTATAAGAACATCCAAACCCTAAAAAGTCCCCAATTTCCAAATGGGTTATGATAAGAAATATCCCAGATCAATCAGACCCTCAAAGTTAGGGCTTTTTTGACAAATCCATCAAATTGAATAAATCAAGAGCAACCAGGCCCTAAAAAACCCCAATTTCAAAATGGGTTCTCTTAATATGATGATGATCTGAAGAAGGGTCAAAGAAACTACACCAAAAACTGCGTTTTTTTTTTGCTTCAGTTAAACCAGGACCAGAAATCACCAAAAACCCTGAATAATTACACAAGATCTCTGCCAAAAAACAACCAAAAACCACATCAAACTGCCCAGATCTTTTATACCAACAAAAAATTCAATAAAACAAAACAAAAAAATATCAAGAAAGAAAGAGGGTTACAGGTTACTAACCTGGTTATGAACAAACAATGGAAGATCCACAGTAAAGATACAAAATTTCTGCACCAAATAAATAGCTATAAAACAATCAAACAAACCCACTAATCTAGTGGCTTGGATGAACAAATCCCACGAGATTAAAGTGAATAAATCAGAAGAAAGATTCAATCTTTAGCTTTTTTCTTTCGTTTGTTTGGTAAAAAAGAAAAAGTTTCCCCTTTTTCTTTGTTCTATTCAATTCCCCCCACTCCCTTTTTTTCCGTTGGAAAACATAAAGATTGTAGCTCATTCATGCGATGTTGTTCGTTGTTGGGTTGAGGGAACATCAAAGAGAAGGAGAATTTATTGGTGCCAGCAAAGAGTACAAGTGTCACTGCACGTGGTACAAATTCAAGATATCAAGATTGGGTTTCTTGATGACAAATTGACTCTAGTGCTTTTGTTTCAAAGATATCGAGAATAATCTTACACTTGAAAGTTGAAAGTGAATAACCCCGGAGTGATTGGTGGGGTACAAAAATGCATTACTTGTAGGGTTTATAGTTTATGTACCAAATTTGAAATAAATACAATGTTTTTATTTGTTTATATTTGTATGTAAGGTTTAAAGTGGTTGAAAAATTAATTATATAGTTTTTTATTTGAGAAATTAAAGGTTTAGTGTAACCTTAGTGTAATATTTTACAAAAATATAAAAGGATTGATTTTTAAAAAGATCTTTATAGTTAGACCATCATTCCGGTTCATGGTTGTCACGATGTTTTTGATGGTACTATCTTCATAAAAGAAGACGGTTGTCTAGCAAAATGAGCTCTTACGGTCTTTACTAGTCTACAAACTAGCTCCTAAATGTCATCATCGAGGAAAGCGGTGATCTTGGTTCATCTTTCGAGCCAATTTTGTGACAAAAAATAGAAGGGGTTGTCAATCAAACATGGGAAAGCGGTCCTAAAACAACGATTCTGACGGTGAAAAGTATTTTGGTGTGAACAATGCGTGATTCCTTGCTTGGGATCAGTTCTGGATGGCGATCTAAACAGAAACACATAGTGCATGATACTCCATATTACAGTAATGGATGATATATGAATACTTAGAATGAGAAGAGGAACCCCTGTAAATATAGAAAGAAACCCTAGATAAACTATATTGGGTTGAGCTCATAGGCCAAACTAATATGTACCACTAACATATTTCATATAGCTGTATAAGAACGTGTGCAACCTACTAACAAAAACCGCAATGACTTTAGTCAACGACTAGTAATTAATATTGAACTCGCTAATCCTAGCTTCACCCATTGCGATAACCCCCTCTATAAAGTGATCCAAAAATATACCACCCACAATCAATCCCTCCCACTCAAGACCCGACCAAACATACTACTTCAGATAGATCCAACTAATCTAAAATATATCAAGAACACTTCCGCTAGAAGTCGAATGGCCACAACCATACCAAAACCACCTAGGACCTAAAATTCTCTTTTGTCAAACCAATCAGAATAACCCAAACTAATCCTACTTCAGTCGTTCGTATAAGTAAAGTAGGAATTAAGTAACATTTTGTCGTCCTCAAAAATTAAAAAACCAATTTATCCCATAAGACAAATTGTATACGTAGAGAGCATCAATAACAAACACTACATCCAACTAAACAATTATGGCTCATTTAAATGGAAGGCATGGGCTATATCCACCACATCCCTTTACTAAATCCACCAAAAAACATACGGTCGTTTCGGATGAAACGATCGTTCGGCGATCGTTTCGGATGAAACGGCCCATAAAAGGGGGGCCCCCTGAATTTTAAGGTTTCGTCGTCGCGACACATGGCGGCCGTTTTAAATGAAACGACCTTGAAACGACCGTTTGGAGCGAAACGACCGTAGAGAAAGGGTGAATTTAGTAAAACCTTGGTGTCTATATAAGCACTCTTTTCTATTATTTTAGTTCAAAAATCTAATTTATGTTATTTTAGTCATAAAAGTTTAAGGTTTTATATTGTTTTATTTTGAAGTTTTAGATTTTTCCTTTTAACCATAAAAGTTTTAACCTACTTTATTTAGTCTCAAAACTTTATTCTAGCATATATTTAGGTTATTTCATTTTCGCCAAAATTTTAACCTTACTTTATTTCATTCTCAAACTTTGTTCTAGCATATATTTAGGTTATTTCATTTTGGCCACGAGAATTAGTTTTTTCATATAAAGATCCACATTGATCTATAATAGTATCCTTTAGGTTTTATATTTTGACCGCATTGCTACGACGGTGAATTAACCCGGTGCCCACCTTAGTTCAATTCTTGAGGCAACCAGTTTCCTTTAAAGGCCTTTCAGCGATTTTTGTTGTTTTCGTTTTTTTGTATCTCATTTTTTATTTTTTTAGTTTTAGTAGTTTATGTTTGTTGAGTCGGTTTTAGACGTGGTAGTATATAATTCGTTAGCTTTTTGTGTACTTGTGATTTCGTCGTCTCAATGTTTACAAATCTTAACATTAACACGTGATAATCTCCATCTCAATGCTTGATAATAATCCCACTAGTTATATATCAATTTAAAAAAGAAACGAGCATGAATCGTAGATTGGAACCCATGACACCTGATGTGCTAGAAGCGGTTTATAAAAACCTAATAAAAACTAACATAGAACACGAGTTAAAAACCCTAAACCAGACCACAAGTGACAAACAAGTGTACCTATCAGACGTAGTGCAACTAAAGGAAGTCCATGTGTCGAACCCACAAAGACACTGACAAAACCAACTTTTAATACTAACAAACACCTTTCTAAAATAATTGCATAAAGAACTTTCTCTAAAAAGAAAATTGGAAGATTATTCTAAAAAACACCTTCTTGCGATTGGCATCTTGGGGGGGGGGGGGGGTATTCCTCACGATGATGGGTTTCCTCTCGGATTGATGAAATAAATGTGGTGTGGTTGATGTACGGGCTTTTCTTTAAAAATGTGCCACCCAATTAACTATTGACATACAAAAATCTAACACTTCCTCTAGCTAGTAATTAGTTTTTCTATAAAACTTCTTTAAAGATAATCATACAACGTGTGTTAGAAAGGGAATATTTTTATAATGTGCAAAATCAAAATACATGACAACTTGGCTTAGGATATCTTAACGTTTTTAAAGATAATCATATATTTAAAAAAACAAAAATAGGTTTACTAAATTTTTTAACAATGTTTTTTTTTTCATTTTCCTAAATCGTATATCCTAACTTTTTATAAAACGATTAAGAACTGTTACATTGAATCCACGATGGTGACAATTAAATTAATTCTTAATAAATTAGGTTTTAATAAGAAAACAAAACTACCCTTAAATCTAACATGATAATTAATGATGGTAATGAAAGTGGATGAAAATAACAACCTTTTAAAAAATATATAACAGATCATATGCAAGATTTAAAGTAATGGATTAAAATGACAATTCACTAGGACAATTAAAATAAAATGGCAGTTTACTCAATTATCTATAATTAAGTCATTATTATTTAGTTGTTTAAGATTAATTAATAAATTATGTTTTTAGGACGACGAACTGGTACAAACTATATATTAAAATTTCGATCATTATGTTTTAAAAAAGTCATGACTAAAATGGTTAAAATACCAAAAGTGAAGGACGAAAAAAAACAAGTTTACTCTTCTTCCGTCTTGTATAAATAATCATATCAATCAAGACCTAATTAATCGCCTAACAATTCTTCCAGATACGATGATAACCCTCCCCGAATTCCTTCAAGCCTTTCCGATCCCCCCTGTTCATCATCTCAGGGAACCTGATGATAATGCTTTTAGGCCATGGTTTTTTTCGAGCGGATCTGAAGAAGATAATTCATCATCTTCATCTTCAGGTGAGTTTTTTCTTTCAGTTTTTGGTGGAGAAATCACATATCTAAACTAGTACAGTTCTTAACATATATATTCTAAACCCCAAAGTTAAATATTCATGCATGTTACGAAAATCAAAATATGTTGTGGTGTGCAATGTTTTAAAAACCGGTTCAACCGGTCCGGTTCAACCGCCAACCGGTTATCATACCGGTTTTTTAATCCCCGGTTTTTTGGACATAACCGGACCGTTTTGAACCGGGCGGTTTTCCGGGTTTTTCCGGTTCAACCAGTCCGGTTCAACCGGTTTTCTGACAATTTAAAAAAAAAAAAAAAATTTAATTTATTGTTATTTTTTTTTTTTTTTTAAAGTTTAAAACTTATATATTCTTATGAAATACCTATTTGGTATTATTTTTTAGTTGATTATCATTGTATTTTAACTATTTTCGTTGTGGTGTACAAATTTATTAACATTTTTATAAAAATATATATATAAATCCCCTAATTAACCGGTTCCGGTCCGACCGGTCGAACCGGTCCGGAAACTAAAAAACCGGTTTTTAAAACATTGGTGGTGTGTGTGTGTTCTTTATATTTATAATCAAGACCAAGAAAACGGCCGGCTGTAGATACTTTAAATGATGCACCTTTTCATTACAATGTAAGGGCTAGCTAGCTACTGGTTTATAAGGATAGAATAATATTGTAGCAAACCTTCAAATCACCAGCAGTTTACATTCCTATATAAGTCACGATAGCAGACGAATACTCGCTTGAATTTTCAAATTTAATTCTTGTTGTTGTTGTTGTTGTTGTTGTTGTATAAATAAATAAATAACGCAGCAGCAGCAGCAGCAGCTGACCATATTCCGATGATTCTTCGCTGGATTTTTTGTAATGTGATCACCGGAAGATCCAGGTACATATGTCAGTTCTGGGCACCTGTAACAACAGTAGGCGGTGGCATGCGGCTACTCTCAACTTCAGGTCAACCATTTGCCACAGGTTTCCTTTCGAAAGAGTTGGCCCTGTATAGGCAATATTCTGAGATGCAGAAATATAATATTATGGATGATGGTGACATGAATGAACCACCACCACCGGATGACTGGATCGTTTTCCATGTGTGAATCATATACTCCAATGGCCTCGACTGGACTTTTCTATCATGATTCCTATTTGAACATGCATGACTGAATTTGTTGATGAACATACAGATGCATAGCGGGTCTACATGTGTTTTCTGCATGTATATTGACTCTAGAAGCAGCCCATGGAGATGATGATATAATCAAGTTCCATCTCCCTCTCTCGCAAGCAACCTTTTTAACTCTTGAGAAAGAAATCGGTATGCGGTTGAGGTTGACTGCAGGGACATATAAGCTCGAGTACCTTGATGAAGATGGATATTGGATAGTATTCGATACTGAGGAAGAAATGGTTGATTGTCTCCTCTTCCAAAGTCCCAGAATTCTGCTGCGTGTAACCGATAAGCACTAGTAGTACCAATTTGGAATCACTTTTATATTTTAATTTAACATGCAGAATGTTGCGTTAATTTGTTTTCTTTATTCCATGCTGAAATAGATAGATACATAATTATATATGTTATTATCATATATCCCTGAGTTTGAGGATTTTGGATTACCAAAGTTTTATCATCTCTTCTATGTATGAGAGTGTGAATTTTGTTTATAGAGAATGATCAATGGTTGAAATTACGGGAATGCTCAGCAGTTAGGCACTAGCGCTGATATTTCAACTGATAGTTTAAGCCGTCACGATATATATAGTTTAATTTCGTTTTCTTTTATTATGTGTTCACATGCATTATTAGAAGTTTGGAAGTTTTGCTTTGTTGCTTTCTGAGGCGAAATGTACGTATATATATTTGTTACTATCTTGGTTGAATGTTAAGTTTATTTTGGGATGTTTGTTCGCATGCACATCAGTTATATAGTTTGATTCAATTTGAATGTTTTCCCATTTCATATATGTAAATGGCTTCGTATATATTAGATTGATATGTATGTTTATCTTACTGTTGTAAATAAGCTCATTAATTGTCTCAAGTTAAATGGCTGATCAGTGGGTTATTTTCTGGTCAATTGCCCATTCCCATCGTAGGGATTTGTTTTGAATTATGAGTTGATTAACTTATAATAAACACACATGCATCAATGTTTAATTTCAGAAACTTTATTTTTAACAGAATCACTCACTTAGAGATGAGGTGCAGCATAGGCTTTTTGAGGAAGCTCACAACTGAAAATGATCCAATAAAGGGTTATATGCCTATTTCTTAGTAGTTTAATATATAAAAACGAAGAGGTAGGGGAGAGGTAGGGGGTTGGGAAAAGGCAACTTTAGCAATAGGATTAATATTATTCCTTGGTAATCCTCAAGCCAGCCATTAAAAGGTAAGTGGACAGGTGGCAGGCTCGCAGTGGTTCGGGTAACAAGCCTAGATTTCTGACTTTTTGTCCATGTGTCAAACAATTACTGGTTGGTGGTGGGCTCCACCCTTATCCTTCTTGTCAGTTGGAGGACACATTTCAGATTGTGATTGGTTGAAAGATGACAAGTGGATGGTTTCTATTGGGTGGGTCATTTGAGTTAGGATAATTTTGGGTGGTCATTCTTGATTTTTCTTGGTCAAAGTGGGTCATTTTGGTGATTTTCCCTTTTTTTTTGTTCTTCCAGAAATATGGTCAAAGGCCATATTTGGTTTCTTCAACTACCCACGGTGTGTAGAGCAATGAATTTGTGTAAACATATACTTTTGATCGTGTTGTACAACACATTATGTTTTCTACAAAATCTAGCTATTAACATGTGATGTCTTGATATTACAATGACTCAAGTTTATTACACTACTTGTAAATTTTCAGATCATATTATAGATGTAGCTTCAAAGAAACATATAGTGGTACTAGGGGTGTTCAACGAATCGAATTTCGAATACTCGAGTAATACGAATCGAATTATTCGAATATCAATTTTTAAAACCTGGATTCGAAATTCGATTCGAATTGAAATAAGTTCTCGAATTCGAATTCGAAATAAAAAATCCAATTCGAAATCACATGTTTTATCCTCACTCGGGGGGTATTCCTACATGATGGTTTCCTCTCGGATTGATGAAATAAATGTGGTGTGGTTGATGTACGGGCTTTTCTTTATAAATGTGCCACCCAATTAACTATTGGCGTACAAAAATCTAACACTTTCTCTAGCTAGAACTTCTTTAAAGATAATCATACAACGTGTGTTAGAAAGGGAATATTTTTGTAATGTGCAAAATCAAAATACATGACAACTTGGCTTAGGATATCTTAACGTTTTTAAAGATAATCACATATTTAAAAAAATAAAAATAGGTTTATTAAATTTTTTTAACAATGTTTTTTTTTCATTTTCCTAAATCATATATCTTAATTTTTGATAAAACGATTAAGAACTGTTACATTGAATCCACGATGGTGACAATTCAATTAATTCTTAATAAATTAGGGTTTAATAAGAAAACAAAACTACCCTTAAATCTAACATGATAATTAATGATGCTAATGAAAGTGGATGAAAATAACAACCTTTTAAAAAATATATAATAGATCGTATGCAAGATTTAAAGTAATGGATTAAAATGACAATTCACTAGGACAATTAAAATAAAATGGCAGTTTACTCAATTATCTATAATTAAGTCATTATTATTTAGTTGTTTAAGATTAATTAATAAATTATGTTTTTAGGACGACGGACTGGTACAAACTATATATTAAAATTTTGATCGATCATTATGTTTTATGTTCATGATAAAATTTCAAGTCTCACCACTTGATAGCGATTATCTTTAACATGTTTTCATTCATTGGGCTAGAAGCCTAGAAGTCACTTTCTTTTATTATTAAGTTTCAAAGTATATAATAAGTGTAATATATGGTGGGATGTGTTTGATGTCTTTTTATTTAATTCCCTTTTTTTTTCTTTTTAGATCTATTTTTTTATTCTTTTAAGTTTAACACGAAACTGTTTATTTTTTAAGTTTTAAAGTATATGTCAACAATATATAGTGGGATGTGTTTGGCGTCTATTAAAAACGCGTTCCAATTATTATTTTTTTTTCCTTTTTCTCAAATTCTTTTTCCTTTCTAGATCTCATTTCTTTATTCTTTTAAGTTTCGAAATTCAAAAGAGATTGTTTTTTAAGTTGCAAAGTATATGTTCATAGCAATATATAATGGAATGTGTTGGATTCCATTAATTTTTTATATACATGTGATTCCGTTGCCGTAAAACATACAAGTCCTAACATTAAAACACAATAATCTCCACCGTTACGCAATGCATGACAAATCATACCTCTAATTTTGTTTTAATCAAGAAAGAAAACTATTAGAATTATACTTACAATCAAGTATATTAACTTTATTATTATTATTATTTATTTAAAAGATGGTTAGGGATGAGAGCAGAATAAGGGTGGGGGGAGGTTAAAGAAGGGAAAAAAGGTAATATGACCCCTCCCCTAAGTTTGATCATGAATAGAAACAAGCAAATCATATGACTTTTTACTATCAAAGGCCATAAACAAACATAAACATGTTACAAAACCATTGCCGAGGTACTACACATACAGGATCTTAGACAAAACTATGAAAGTAAGCACCACCTCAAAAGCATCAAACTTACTAGGAATCCTCCATTCTACTTAACTAAACTGAACTAGGAAACTCAAAATGATGCCTATCACATCTTAAGTCGCGTATTTACATTTGACGAATACTTCAAGAGTTGCTCGCATCCTTCATCATCTTCAAAGGAATGGGCTCCCATGAGTCAATACCTGCACAAAGTCATAAGAATGTTGGCTTCAATCCACTTACAGATAAATAATTGTGTAAACGAGCAGAGTTACTCATAAGCTACTTGAGATAGGATCGTGCAAGGTCTAGCCCGACCTAAACTAGCATGTTATTTAGATAGATTTTATTTAAGATGTTAAATATATGTTTACAGTATGATTATATAAAAAAAATTATATATATTTCTTTTATTATGATTAAAGTAACTTTTTTAATAGCTTTATTAAACCGTTTGTCCGCTATGAGACTTGAACCATTAACCTCTCTAGGAGAAAAACACCTTGAGTAACACAATCAGAGTAACTAAATAATTATATGTTATGTTATATGTAAGAACTATAATTATAAATATGTAAACAAATCAATTAAGGTTGTGTTTGATAAAAATGCACATGGATGACCGAGTAAAAGCCATTTTAAAGAGTGGGTAAGAGCTGCTTGACCGAGTAAGAGGCATTTTTGGGCCAAACAAACAGGTTGACCACTTACCGGGTCAGTAGTCAGCTCTTACTGGACCCAGTAAGTGGTTATCAAAAAGTCCTTAAATAAGTGACAAGCAAGTAACTCAACTCAAGCTTTAGAATTAGAGCTCTAGACAGGCCAAGATGAGCTCAAGCTCTCTCAAACGAGAGCTTAGACAAGCTCAGTCCTTTACGGCCTAAATGTAAATTAGCTGTTGTGGATTATGCTTTACAGGTCAAACAAACAAGATGAGATTGTCAGGTCAAACAAGGACATCAATGTCCTCAATCTTCTTTATTCAACTACAGAATGCATGGAACTGCCATAAGGTGAACATTTCATGCTAACATGAAACGATGAGACATGATACACATTTTAGACTTCGATACGATGAAATGAGTTCAAATGATATAACAATTGACCATAATATCATTTGGTGTTGTGGGATCATTTGGTGTTGTGGGATCAGGATACACATTTTAGACTTCGATACGATCTTACGGAATCGCAGCTCTACCAAACTTGAACATCCCAAATTCATAACAAGTAGTTATAATGTTCTATTTTTTTTTTCCTAAAATAGAGTTTTTTTATTTAGTGTATTTTTATTTTTAATTAATAAGTTGTTTTTAATATTTTATGTCTTTTAATTGTAATTTTAATAGGTTCAAAAGAGAAGTTTTGTCATCCAAATGAGTTCAAATGAGATGAAATGAGTTCAAATGATATAACAATGTATTATTGGTTGGTAGAGTGGGATGGACCGAGTTCAAAGAGGAGCACCCCCTCCACCCTAAAGTTAATGGTTATGGTCAACCTACACTCCACACTTTTTTTTAATCATCTCAACGCCACATCATCTCCCCACACTTTCCCCTATTTCAAATTTTCAATGGTTATGTTCACCCCATAGTAGCTTAGTACCTTTCACTTTTTTAATTATACTAAATTAAAAAAAAGGTAAGAGAGATAGGGGAAGTTAGAGAGAAAAAAATGAGAGAAAAAAATAAAGAGAGAGTCTAGTGCGGTGGTGGGGAGCCGTAGAGCTGCAAGGAGAAGGAAAACCGCCGCATCGCAGTGCCCATTATGGTGTTCCCGCACAACCTTTCAATCCACCTCACCCTCCCAACACCCTACGGGGGTTACCATAACTCCTAGCCTAAGCGTGATCACATACTTACCACATAGATTTATTATTTTTACATATATACTTAATATAATAATTATTTATAAAATTCAATAAATTCAATGGCAGGAAGAGGGGAAGATCTACATATATTGTGCACTAGTTAACATTAAGAAAGTCCAAATCAACCAGGTTTCACATCAAGGGTTAAAAACTTAAAATTGCCACCCTTTGTTTTCACATCTAGGAGAGTATATGGTGAGTTCTCAAGAATGTTGCAAGTAAGATTGGCAGGGAAAGAGTGGATACTAAGTTATGTGAAGAGGTCCCTAGAATCTGAGAGCACAGAGCCAAAACTACATATTTTTAAGAATCAAACCCATTACAATAACCCTCGTAGATTTGGGGAAATTGTTGGGTCATGCAGATAGGATAACGGGTCAACCGCCAAAATAGATATTCTTTCGTATTAGGTTGACTTAGAACAGTTTTTGTCCAGATTTTTTTTCACTTTTTTTCATAAACAATTAGTGTGTTAAATGTGACCACGAAAACTATATTATTACAGCACTAATCTAACTTTTCTAACAAAACGATTTAGCTAAGATTTTAAATTTAATACCAAGATACAAATAAGAAAAGTCACGTTACCTTTTGTCAGCAAGGATGGGGAGAGACTTGAACTCTTGAATTCATCACTTAAATTCAGCTAAAGCGGGTAGGAGTGTTAGGCGGTCTGACTGGAGGTGGGGAGCACGTGCCACTCCTACTCAACTGCTCGTGTAGGTTATTATGGTTTCTAATTTGATGGTTAGCGTAAATATCAAAAGTAGCTCCTGCTTTCCTCTTGCTCTTAAACCTTCACCTAACAAGAACGTGAGAGCCAAAAAAAAAAAAAACTTTGAATTAAACAATTGTTGCAGGTAGAGTCGAAGATACCTGTCTTTGCGTTTCTCTAAATATCTTTGAACTGATGCTTTTCTGCTTGCTGAACCTTCAGCTTATAGAATTCAATTGCAAAAGGAGAAAAATGTTACAAGGAGAACAAGCTCAAAATCAAATCATGCAAGAAAATTTTTAACTTTCAGCAGCTTAACTCATCATACATCATATTCTGGATTCACACTTACAAATAAACATTAAGAGTTGCAAATGGGCAGGCCAATGAATTGAGTAATGGGTCAAAAAAGGTACTGTTGCTTCAGGTCAGAAGTTAGGTGGACTCGAAATACTTTTTCCCAAAGTATTTAGCTTTTTCTATGGATATTAGGTGCATCAAATTAGTACAATTTAAGCATATTGAGTACACTTGAGTGATTTCAACTCATTTTTTTGTTTATTTGACCTTTTTAAACCAGTTAGAAAAAAACCGGGTCAACCCATTGTTAAAAAGTATTAGTCAAGTTTCTATTTAGCCAAAAATCATCAACCATCATAACAAAAATATCTAATCGGTTCTTGTTAATCAAGCATACCTATTTGTTTCTGGGGGGATGATAGAATCATTTGCATAGAAAGAAAAGGAAAAGTCGAGAACATTGTCTTATTTATTTCTATATACCTGACAGACACAGAAGACTGCTAATTAGAATAGGTAATTCAACACATCTATGTGAAAAGGGGTCAAATTTGTGTTGTTAAAAACAAAAGTGGTCAAACAAGTCGAAACAATTAAAGCAAAATCAAAATGGTCAGTAGAGAGTCATGAGTAGTTGAGTAATCCAAAATCTTCATAATATAATAACGATTCTGGTGCAATAAACAGCAAAAAAAGAAATTTGATAAAAGCTATGCAAGTTTGCATGATTACCAGTGTTATCTTCACGTGATGTGTTGCTTTCTTCTCTGGGCAGTCGGTAGCTGTCTGTCATTCTCACTGTAGAGTATGCATATACACATCAGAAATAATGCATGAACTACACCTATAAACACTTGTACTTGGCATTCACAATAGGTTCTTCATCCCATCCCTATAATTTAACTAAGAATCACAATTTTTCTAAATCATTCCTCACTTTCTAAAAACCTCCCACATCTCATTCCCAGTTCCCCATATTATCCCTATTTCAATTTCAGATAAATAATAACTTTTTAATTCTATTTTATTATTCTTTCTCTTTCACCTACACACAACCACTCATTAAAAATTATGGGGCATGATGAATAGTTGAACACCAAATATGGGGGATGAGTTTAGTTTTCTTCCATAATTTGGGGTATAGGATATGGGGAACCTTACACATGGGGATGCTATTTTGAATGCTTTTAGCAATCACATCCCATTCCCTATCCTCAATTATCCCTAAAATAAACTAAAATACACATTTATGAGGATGAGAATGGGATAGGGAATAGGTTGGGAATGCTGTTAAACCACAAACATAATTGTCGCTGAACTGATCAATTTTTCACTGGTGTTTTTTAAATAAACAAGCAATTCTTTTGAATATGAAAAACCTTTGGATTTGATGTATTCGATGTATCTCTCACTAGATACAGATTATACAGCCTATATTTGCTCCATATATGTTCCCGGGTTTATTTATTCTAAATTCTTGATTTTGCCACTGAGGTTGGACTTAATTTGATAATAGAAATTAGAAAGCCATGAACAGGGAAGGCGGTGACATATAGCTTATGCTTTATATCGAACTAAAGTCTAATGTATTTTTAAAGCATTTCAAGAAGAAAAGATGTCAAGTTACATGACTAAGGTAAAAAAAAATATTGTAGTTTTCATGCTGGCACTAATTACCAACCATAGCAATTTAGGCATTACCAAGGCTTCTAAAATCCATAAAAAGTAAGAGTAGATGGGCTCACAGGCCAATCTGAATTTAGTAATACTTCTAGGACCTCCATTATTATTGCTTCAATTATCAAATACTTACTGTTTTAGTATCATTAATTATAAATTTCCAAATTCTTTTAACTACTGCATATGTTGCTAGTAAATTACAAACCTGTCTGCAAGACTGGCGAGAGTACAGGAGAAAAATCCCGGCCCACATTGATGTTTGTAGGTTGCAACATGCTTCCATCAAATGGATTTTCTTGAGAAAATTGGAGCGGGCTTGCAGCAAGCTGGAATAGTGTCTGTGCCTAAAATTGCTCAGTTAGCGAGATCACTATAATAAAATATAATTGAAGTTGAAATAAAATATAACATATACCTTATCAGCTGGGACATCATCATAGACATTCACCATGCCACTATAAAATATTGTCATTTGTCCTTTTGTCTCTTCTGTCCCACCAACAATCCTAGAAGATTGAGGTAAACAAGTTGGTAATCTGGAACCCACATTTATAGTGAAGTCTTAATCTCTTAATCTTTTTATCCCTTGGGTTCAAGTAATTATCAACTTATAGCACATTAATCTAGCTTATGAGTGATGAAAAATATATGTTGCAATTTATAACTATAAGGTCATGTATATTTAAAAGTTTTTTCACAATCTCATGTATCATGTATAACATGTTATTCTTCATATAAATATCATGCATGTGATACACAATGTTTATGTGCTATTGAAGTGTTAGCTGACTAGCTCATTCATAAATTGAGAATACGAATTGGACAGGGTAGTTACACATACATATGTAAGTGATCTCTGGTCATCACAGACAAGAATGTATTTATCCCACATGTATAAGTGAATTATATTTTCTACTACCCACTTTCAAATTTCAATTAGTTATTATGTAAATCTGAAATAAAAAGTAAAGAACCATAATCTTAATCAAGTCTAAACTTGGTAAAACTTGAAAATTTTGGAGGCATTGCATTTACTGCCAAAACTCTGGCAAATCTCTTAACTAGAGAAGGCAACTGATAAAACCAAGGTTTGAAAGAAAATAGTTGGATGATTAGATAACGACAATAGTCCCAATTTGAGAAGGATGGCCTCCGATTTCAAGGTTTCTAAGAAAGATAATAAGCATAAAAATAAAGGAAGACAATACTTAATTAAAAGGAGCCTAAACTCAGCAGTTACTTTCTCTTGTAACCTCCCACTAATTAAAATTATCTGGACTTGAATCACTTAATTAATGAAAATTTCCTTGACTTAACCTTGACTTGACTTGGTATTGACACTGCTTTGACCACTATTTTGAAACTACTTTTACCTGATCTTGAACCTAGATGGGGTCGGATTATTTGGCCCAGCTCCCCCAACCCAACTAGGTCCGTATCAATGTTTTCCTGCCCGGAAACACGACTTGTCCTCAACTCGTGCTTATGTAATTAGAGTGAAGGCGTGCTGACCAGTGTCAAAACCCCAACATTGTGCCATCACATATTGATGTGAATGGTGATTGTTACTAAAACTCCAGGAATGCAGCAGATATGAGGGGAATAAAGTGAATGTGGGAGCAGAATGGCTCATTAAAAAACCCCCTGGAATGTAGCGAGGAACTGTTGTAGGAATGTTGATTTTCGAGGGTCGACGGACACTCCTTGCAATTTTTTTATCACAAAGGAAAATGTCGACGTTACCAATTTGCACTAAGAAAAGTGTTATAAAATGAATTAGTAACTTCACTCCCTTAGCGTCTAAAGTATCATGTAGATTAACTTTTGCCATATCGTCTCGAGTAACGGGAGGCTCTTCCCCTATGACAGCATGATCTTCGACGTCTCCCCCCACCCCCCATCTCCAGCCATTTGAAAGTGCCTGATCAGACATGTTTCTCTTGCTCAGAAATACCAGGGGTTGTAGGTTTTGGCGGGTGATTAGCTGTAATAGCAGGGTATGGGGACAACAAGGCCAACTTCCCACAATCATCAAAATGTGGTTGAGATTCAGAATCACTACTTTGATCATTGCACTGGAAGGGTGTTCCAAACATTAGTCTTGAGTGCAATGGCTGCTAGCTGTGCAACGATTATGTCGGACAAACTAGGATTATAATTACTTCGGGTTTGCGATGCCATCTTCAATTTTCCCGGCAATGGAACCAAATGATAGGACCAAATGTTATAAGATGATTAGACAACGATAATAGTCCCAATTCGAGAAAGGATAGTCTCTGATTACAAGGTTTCCAAACAAAGATAATAAGCATAAAAACAAAGGAAGACAATTTAATGGTCCAACCTAGAAGAGGTTTAGTGAAAAGAAAAATCAACTAAGTGGGTAAGATCCAAGTATAAACTTTATGTAAACTCACTTCCCACTTTTGTATTGCTCTATAGATTGCATTAGTAGAAAGGGATATGAAATTGATCGAACCATACACACATTAGCCTTCACAAAATTAACATATCAAAGCAGAGCTGAAACATGAAGAACATGTTTGATTTTCTAGATCAATTGGAATTTAAGAATTACTTGGCTTGCTTTGTTTGGTTTGTAAGCAGAATATATAAATTCAACACACATATAGATATATATTGATAGGGTTTATAAAGCTTAGACTACAAGATAAGAGACAAATTTGTTCAAACAAATCATGTTTATCTCAAAGGCCAATCTTATGTAAAAATGACCGAGGCCAAGTTTGAGCACATACTTATTTAGGAGTCAGCAAAGGTAAAAACTAGCACAATATAACTTCGAATTATGCAGATGTCGGAGGACTTGCAAAGTCATAAATATTATTAATCAAAAAAGGCAACACTAACAAGTTAGGTCAATTATCTTATCCTTCCCATATAAATGGGTCATGGGCCGCATCGAAAGAATATATATAACTATTTAGACGGATAAACTATATAAAATCCCTCTTAAAGCCATTGAGTTGTAAGGGTCTAGGTTTTCAAGTCTTCATAATCATATGACATCTCAATAAAATTATAAATCTCATCCGAACTACAAAAAAAAAAAAAAAACACCCCCTATATAAGAAGAGCAAAATGATATTAGTTGTAGTAACCTTTGATGTTTATGGCGGTCATTTAAAAGCTTAGTAGGGCAGTAAATACGACCCTAGGCAAGAAGTTTAACCCCACATTCTTGCACTATTAGAAAGACAATAAAATAAAATATGACTCCTAGTGAATTAAAATGATTCCCCTTATAAATAACTTTCTAAACTCTATCATTAGACCCAATCCAAAGATCTAAGAAGGGTTAATGCAAGTATTATCATTGTATATACAACCCCCACCCCAACTATGTAACAAACTGACCCACATTCATTATGCACCATCAACCAAAACACAATATGCAACAAAGGAACCACTAGAAATTATATAATCAACTCATTTCTAAGGGAAGGTAATGATGTTAACCTTAAACAAAATCCACTAACTCGTACTCATGAAACACCCGTAATCATTACATTCGATAGCATGATAAGATGATTTGAGAAGTTACCCAGGAGGAGCAGAATCATTATAAGTATCATTATCCCCCAAAAAATCTGACTTCTCTGTATCATTACTCCGGTGACCGGGTACTGATTCTTCCGCTGAAAGAGAGATCTCCGTATCCGCACTTGTTCCTTTCTGGACCTACATTTCATAGTTTTATTTTTATATAACTATTATTATTCAAAGTTAGCAGGTAACACAGTAAAGCAATCGCGGATCAAAATATCAAATATAGTAAATTATTAGTAATATAATATACAAAAGCATAAAGTGCAAGCGTGTTAGTGACTTTGTTAGCAATATTATATTATCCTTCACTGTTTTCCTATAAAAAAATCGAAAAAAAATTGTAAAAAATTAGGGAAACAGTAGAGATGAATAGATGATAATGATTTAGATGAAACGTACACGAGTGGCTGGGGTTTGCTGTTGCTGCCGAGAAGTAATGTAGAGCTTCCGGTTCCGGCTACGGTCATCGGACTCCGGCGACGGTTCCAGTAACGCCTTGAGCATAATCACTTGCTGGATCGCCTGCGATTTGTTCCACGACGGCCGTCGCATACCTTTTTCACGCACAAAACACAATCAAACCGACTTCAATTACAAAAATTACAAAAATCACAAAAATCACAAAAATCACAAAAACATATGAACAATTTCAGCAACGAAGAAGGACCTTTTTGCTTGAGGTACCGGCGGCAGTCTTCGCGAGTGAGCTGAGAAATGTCGTCCTCCGTGAGCTGGTGAAGCGGTTTTTCGAGCACTGATACGGCGGAGGCGGAGGCGGAGGGCGGCTCCTCCGTTGACATGGTGGCGATTTCGACGAAAACGGATCGAATTAGGCGGAAACAGAGATTGAATTTGGGGAATTTGAGGAATTTGAGGATTTGGGGAATTTCATAATTATGAAGTGAGAGAGAATTTGGGGGAGAACTGAGAAGAGGGTGAATTTGTCGTTTGAGTTTTTGGGACAATTTAGCAGGCGCGTGGGGTTTTAATAAGGGGCAATTTTTTTGAAGATCGTTGGCCAATGGGAAGCCTGCAACTTGCCACCCCATACTGCCACGTAATCTATCGAACTTCTAAGCTCTTTGAAAAATAAACCTAAATAAATTACATAAATATTTTTTTTTAAACCGTAGGATATTACACTATTCACCCGATCATTTCTATTTTGAGAGTGATAGAGAGTGGCACGTCTCTTATTAAGAAGCTCGTACATTAGCCCTGCACTCAACCAGGATATCAGTTCAGAGGAAAACCGATCACTGCCAAAAAACTCGTGTAAGGATTGAATCCATAATCTCTCATTAGAAACTCAATCCTTCCCATCTATCATTGAGACAATTGTTCGTTGATTATTAAATAGTAAGATTTTTTTTACATTTAAGATGGTTATATTAATAGTAAGATTTTATTTTTTTGAACGATTAAGATGATTATATTAATATTAAGGTGGTATTTCAGAAAAATAGTAGAAATAGTAAAGCACTTTTATACACTACTAAGTATATGTCACACCCCCCTCCTCCGCACCCTGCCAGGTGCGGGGAGGGCGTTGGACCGGCTGTCCGTATCATTACCCGAGATACCAACGCTTCTAATATCACACACACATACACATACGACGGACATCCAGTCCACACATATGAAACTCTTAGACCGACTCATGAGCGAGGATGCATTGCACCTCTTATTCGGTCTAACAGAATCGATAGCCACCGGACATGGCCTGGAACTGAATAACAAAGATACAGGATACCAAAGGAAACATAGTCATTATCATGTCTTCATTTACATTCATAATTCATACAAGTTCACGTTCATAGTAACAATAACCAAGTAGCATTCCAAGTTCATAATAGGTTCATTCCTACACTTGCTTACCTGCAACATAAGTCAATCACACAAAGTCAACAACTAACGTTGTTGGTGAGTCTTAACTACTATCATTATATTAACAGTTTTCAAACACATGCTGGTTATGAAATTATCAAGTCACACCAAAGGTCAAACTTCATGTACTCTACGGGCACGTCGCAATCAGCCGTAATCCCTCTACGAGTAGAAATTTCATTTCAACATATAAGGACGTATTCCCCCTAGTTTCTCAATCCTAGAGGATCCGGATGAACATGGATAAATCAACTATAATGGCCGTTATAATCCCTTATATGCCTATTGGTTCAATCATAATGACCAGAAAGTATATAATAACCCACACAGGGCATATCTAAACTAACAGTGCCTGACAGGATAAATTCATAACAGATATAACAAATACATCAAACAGGATTGTGATCTTAAACAGTTAATTCTATGAGAGAAGTCAGAGGACTCACACAAAGAAGTCAGAAATGGTGGCTAGACAGAATATCCGAGAAAGTATCCTCTCTTTGATTTCTAGCAACCTATCATCGTTATCATGTTCATATTCGTCATATTCGAGGCTGACATGTCCCATATCATTCTCAGGTTGAAATTAGCATAAAATACAGTTACTGGATCGGTCTCGATAATTTTTGGTTCATCCAAAATTGGCTAAACATTCTGTCATTTTCCTTCATAGGCGTACCGCCTGGAAGTTTACATTTCTGGGCGATACGCTTCAAATGGTCGACTGATTTCCAGATTTCAAATCCGGGCGTACCGCGCCGAATCATAAGTTTCTGGGCGGTACGCTGGAATCTGAGATTCCGGTTTCTGTTTTCCTTTTCTGGGCGTACCGCTCTGCATGCAGAGTTTATGGGCGGTACGCCCCCATCTGTGAACAGGGGCCCGACTATTTTGTCTTTTAGTGCCATTTTCATATTTTGGCGTTTTGAGTCCAGAATTCATACTAGATCAGTTTCATATTATTCTGAGGGGTCAATTTAAGGTTCATTTGTGATCTAATACCTTAACCAAAGCATAACCCCAATTCCCGAGCTTTCCATTTATGGTAAATTCCATTGTTTCGACCCCAGTTTCTTACAGATTTCGTTAGGGACAGAATCCTTATGTCCCAATGACCCATTTGTTATTTAGATACACTGACTAACTCTGGTTCAAGTGATCGTTACTTGCAAAGTTGCTATTTATGGAAAGGAATCAACATGCATGCATGAGAGAGTTGTACCTTGTGAAGGATTTCTTGTACAACCGGGCTTTTCTGATCTCCTTGTACCCTCCAGTTCCCAATCCAATTTCCAAAGGTAATTCTACACATGCATGTATGATCCATGACCATTTCATGAGTGTGTGATCTTTAAGAAACTTAAATAACTTTTCTAAACCAAAAATCAAGATGTCCTTACCTTGATTGTCCTTGATTCTGGTTTCCCACACTCCTTAGCCTTCTCCAAGTGATCCAATGTCACTGATTTGATGAGAGCACAAGTAATGTGTGAGGGTTACATCAACTTCACATGATCTTGGTATGAAAATGGTGATTAGAACACTTACCAATGAAGCTTCAACCTTCCACAAGGCTCCAATGACTTGAAAATGATGGTGACAGAGGTCTGAGACAGTTGGGAGGGAGCTCTGGCCGGAAGTGAGAAAGTTCATAAGTGCTTTTGACTATAAAGGCCAAAAACCTTGTTCTTATCGATCTGACATTTTGAGGCGTACCGCCCCAAAGTACATAATCTTGGGCGTACCGCCCGGATTTTGAGATTCGTGCATACCAAGATCCGATGGGTGCCGCAACCCGACCCGTTTACCAAGCGGGTGGCGTACCGCCTAGGATTTCTCAATCCTAGGCGTACCGCCTCAAATTGTTTTCCAGCAACTTTTGAATATTTTACATTTGAAAATTCCAGCTCGGATGAACGTTTTGAGCACAGAGGTTACAGTATAGTAATATGCTTTTATTCTTCATTCTACTTCATCATATACCAATCAGGGTGGAGAGAGTGTGAGGGTGAGCGATATGAAAGAGGGTTCACATTGTGAGAACACTTTTTTTTTTATGGGTTTGAAAAAGACGATATAAATTTATCGATTTTGTTTGTTTGCGGTTTCGGGAGAGACGGCACATACTCATCGGTTTTGTAGCACTTGTTTTTTTTTAAATGTTTAACTTTTCATTGCACATGTATTAGATGAGTTAGGGGACATTGTCACGCCCTTTTAGGTGAGTTAAAAGAAAATGATGTGGAAAAAGGGGAGTGTTGGAGATTGGCGAGCGACGAAGAATTTAAGTAGGTACGAGGGGGTTCAAGGGCTCAAGGCACCCAAAGATTTTTTTTAATGCATCTGAAGTCAAGCCCATCAACTTATAGTGAGGGGAAACTAATTTATGTTATCTTTGAAGCAATTTCGTTTCAACAATGAAGTCTAAGAATTGATGTTTATAACTTCTTCACTTTAGCTTCTCCATTCTCGCCTTAATAATTGTTTAAATTTCATGATTATAAAAGTAATATTTTTATGTTCTACTTTAACATTTTGTTTTCCCTCTTATATCATTTATTTTGTTTTCCTAGAGAACTCCATTTTTTAAAAACTCTATGTGAAATCTAATCTAAAGATTTTTTAAACAGGGATAAATATGGGAAATGAGAAATTAAGTGTGAAGATTTTTAAAAATTATATATAAATTTAGAAAGTAGAGCTTTAAAGTGAAATGATCTCATTCAATATATAAAAGTCCAAGTAGATATAATCCAATAAAAACCTATAAACATATTGGTATTTTAGGTGTGAATTTGTGACTCCTTTTTAATTATTAGGGGTCGAAAACGTATACTAAAATTAGACGTGAGTTAGGCCATGTCTGATAGTTTTGCTTCCGTCGAACCGAGTCAGAGGTTTCAAAATTAAGGATCGAGTCAAACAATTTTAAAGCGTGAGTCAGCTTCTTCGGATCGAGTTAGACGCATTTTAGACCAAACAAATGCGCTAATTACTGGCTGAGTCTGTAATAATATCTAACCGGACCCAATAAGTAATTTTCAAACAACCCATTTGCTTTCTACTAAAAAAACTAGTAAAGGGGGTATTATTGTATAAATGAAAGACACATAATTGAATTTGAGTAATGTGATATTAAAAGGCTATGGAGAGAAAGTCATATATATAGATAATAGATGAGACAAAATGTCATATCCATAACAAGTTGTAAATGAATGGTACATCGCATTATTGGTCTTATTATTTCACATAGTCCAAGTATTAAAGGGTGACACTTGGCTATATTTAAGGTTTTTGGACCATGATAAAGTGATAAATTTTGTCTATCTACTATTTTTGCACATGTCATGTTAAACCCCAACCCCCCACCCACCCCACCCCCCCCCCACCCACCCCCCCCCCCCAACGATACAACTATGAATATATAAAAAATACTACTAGCTTAAAAGTATTATATGTTTCTTTGAAACTAATGCGGAAAAAAATCGTTTGAGGGTGGTTCGGTTTGTAAATAAACAAGGTCAAGTTAACGTTGGCTTGCTTACTCGCGACTCGTTATAGTAACATTCAATCTTTTAATCTCAACTCTCCATTATTATTCGGTCAAATTCACATCACAACATTTTATTTCTTTTAAGCTATAAAAATTAAATGAAGTCGAAATCGAGCCAAACAAAAGTCGAACCAAACTGAACCTAACTCAAGCTCAAGTTTACGGCTTGGTTTAAAATCCAAACCGAACCAACATGGTTCACAATTCAATTCAGTTGGGTTAGGAACAACTCTATATTTAAGGTATGAAGGTTCTAACGACACAGTGAACATCCATGTAAATTTAAGAGTATATTAAAATTTGTTTGAGTTTTTCTATATGGAATAAGAAGGAAATACATCTATAAATACTAGTAGGGTGCTCGCGCGATATGGCGGGAATACAACACACTAACACCGACACTGGTAAACAATTAAACAATTAATTGAAAGTATATTACAACAATTAGCACGATCCTCATATGAACATAAACCGTTAAACAATTAATTGGGATCATATTTTACTCATAGGTTATTCATAAGTTTGGTATTTTTCATATTAACAAAATATTTATAACTTATTCATAGTTTTATTACTTCCAATTATGAGCAACCAATGAGGTGATAATAATTTACATATTTACTCTCTAGAATTTCTTAAATTTTAAGTATAATATATTTTTGTTCATCTAAATCGTATTATAATATAGTATAGATATAAGATAGCTATTAATGAGTTATGTTATAAGATTTGGGGTGTCACTTTTATTCTTGTTTTGGACCGATTTGGTATAAAATGGTAATTTTAGATTTGTGATTTTATGTGAAGGCATGGTGATAAAGCATTCACATCATAAGTTTGTCCTCTTTTAATCATGATTGCTAGGGTCGTTGTAACTTAACATATATGATATATGTCATTTTTTGTGATGAATACAACACATCACACGTGGGAGAGATAAACATTATATTATGCCAAAAAGTTGATATAACGCCTAGTGACAAATTAGGGCATTTAAGAGCCCTCGAATCGGGACGAGGAAATGATGGTGTGGGGATTTTTGAAGTTAAAGATTGATAGTAACACCATTAAGAAAAACAATTTTTTTTTGTTAGAGCATGTTTGGGATTCCATTAAAAAACTTCTTATTGACTTATTGGTTTTTAAAAAGCCAATAAGTTAAAAATATTGTTTGGATAATTTAAAAGCATTTTTAATTTGAACTTTTTGGCAAGGAGAAAAAAACCATCTTCTAAAAGCCAAGAAAACTTGGCTTTTAAAACTTCTTTTAACTTTTGAAATGAAAATTACTAATATGCTCCACCTCTTTTACCCACAAGACCTCATTACTTTCTTCTATTTTGGTCATTTTACATCAATAAGATAAAAAACATTTATCAAAAACAACTTGGTGACTTTTCGTAGCACAAAAACTAATTCAAACAATTTTTTTAAAACTACTTTTAGAAAAGTTATAAGTTAGTTGGTTGTGCTTATTAGGGTGCAAAAACACTTTTGGATAAAAGGACTTATTGACTTTTAACTTTTATAAAAGAAGTTTTTAAATAAATGTTTGGTTTTGCTTTTGTGATGAAAAACCCAATAAGTCAATAAGTTGTTTATAAAAAATGTTTGGATTAGCTTATTTAGGTAAAATGATTAAAATAGACATCCTTTGTGTTTTGATAAAATTTTAGGGTTTATTTTAAGGGTATAAATGTAATTTGTTAATCCAAAAGTTAAATGGTGTTTTAAAAGCCAAGAATTCCTTGGTTTTGAATTTATACTTAAATCTCCTTTTGCAAAAGCTAATTTGAAAGCACTTTTGAACTAGCCAAACAAAAAATTTAACTTATTGGCTTTTTAAAAAGCTAACAAGTCAATAAGTCACTCCTAAATGGTAAGCCAAACATGCACTTTTGCACTCAAATAAGCACTCCCAAACATACCCTTAAATTATAAGGCTATAAGGTTATCCCTAGTGGACGTTATCACCCTCAAAAAGACGAACATAACGCTCCTATGGCGTCTTTCCACCACCCCCCGGGGCACCATGTTAGGAGATTTCGTCCCAGGCGTTACCTACATAACGCCCTCCCCTTTGATTTTTTTTTTCTCTCTATTGATTCTCTCATACTTATAACCCACCATCCTCATAACCCCCCATTACACCCCTTACTTCATACCCCCCCCCCCCCCTCCATTACCACATCATTCGTCACATGACACATAACCCCCAAGGGAGGGGGTATCACTCCGGATAGCCTAAGGATGTGTTGCAATTTGAGTGTATATAGTGACATAAAATAGAAATATTGAATTTTAATAATCTCAAGTATTGTCTATTGGTCGATATTAATCCATATCTCATTTATTCGTTACAATAAACTAGATTTTAAAGATATTGAAATTTATCATACTGTGGTTAAATGACCACTAACGTTGTTAAGTAAAATTTCATTTTTATGACATGGTATCACGGTGACGTCTTATGTGACATGTTTTTTTATAACTGAGCTCAAACACGTGTTTTTTAAGGATTTTTGTATGTTTTAATGTTATGAAGAAATGTTTTGTTTAGGATTTATGTAGTTTTTAATCATTATTGGTTGTTTTTTAAAAATTTTCTTCACATACATCAAAAAGATGTTGGATAAGATGTCACCGTGATGTTCGATCATCAAAATGCGAAATTTTACTTACCGGCGTTAGTGGTCATTGAACGGAGGTTTAATAGATTCAATACCTTTAATTTGGTTTCTTGTAGCGAATAAATAAAATACGAATTAATATCAACCAATATACAATAACTAAGATTATTAAAATCCAATATTCCCATAAAAAGATTGTTCGCTTAATTTGTAGATTTATATGAAACTTCATTATTCTCTATTTTATATCCCACTTGCTATTTAAAAGGTTATGTTAATTGTTTCCAAATTTATTTCTGTAAAATTAACAATCATGATGACACTTCAACTCTATTCCTAAACGATGATGAGTGATGTAGGTAAATTATCGAAACTAAAAAATAAAAAAAATAGCAATATACTTCATCCAAGCAAATTTAAAAAAAAACAATGGTCAATGACTCAATGGGTGGTGAGGATGTGAAATCAGGATTTGAAGATGTAGTAAACATACATTGTTGGGTTAGAAATCATGATTGATATATCGGAACCATGATTTATGGTTATTGGACCACTAATGGACCACTTCAATTAGGCCCAAATCAATGAATTTACTAATCATCTTTTCAATAAAATTATAAAAAGTTGATGAAAGTTCAAATACAAGAGGAGTAGCCTTTGATTTTATAGATGAGTGGTCAGATCTATCTGGGCAGATCTACTCCAATGGAAAATAAAAAATAAAGTGTGCAAATAACTTAGAGGGTAAAATGGGTATACCCTATAACAATGCTTCCCCCATCTTTTTTAAACGTCTATAACTTTTTCTTATGATATCGTTTTTAAAAAAAAAAATTACACCATAAAAACAAACATTTAATTCTCTTTAATTCAAGTATAGTATTGCTATACTTTTTTTGAAGTTAAAAAACTTTTTTTAGAACTCGACTATACGTCCAGGTGACGTTTGCGTGATTATGAAATAAAGCATTCGTGATTATTGTTTTTGTGGTAAAATGGTGATAATTGCCTTTTTTGACACCATTTTACTATCAAAACATATTTGGTGGCAAATTGGTGACAATTGCTTATGAAATAAAGCCCGTGATAATGTGTAACTTGCGTGATTATGACCACGACCTGTATATATTTCATAAGTTTTTAAAATATATTTGGTGGTAAAATGGTGACAATTGCCCTTTTGACACCATTTTTGTTACCAGAACATATTTGGTGGCAATTTTTTTTAAGTTCGTCTTCTTAAAGTTTGCGTGATTATAATATACTTGCGTGATTATGATATTTGGTCGGAAAATAGTTACAATTGCCTTTTTGCCACCAAAACATATTTTGGTGGCAAAACGGTGACAATTGCTTATGAAATAAAACCTTTGCGTGATTATGTATAGCTTGCGTGATTATGACCTGTACATTTTTCACAACTTATTTGGTGGCAAAATGTTGACAATTGCTTATGAAATAAAGTTTGAGTGATTATGTATAACTTGCGTGATTAGGACTTTACATGTTTTTACAAAATATTTGATGGCAAAATGGTGACAATTGTCCTTTTGACACCATTCATATTTTGGTGGCAAAATTGTGACAATTGCCCTTTTGACACTATTTTGCTACCAAAAACACGGTGGCAAGATCTTGCGTGAATATTAAGCGTACACGGACAATATTACCTTTCTTTGCACGGAAAGTCCCCTTTGTACAATAACTTTCCCCATAAAAAGTATATTTTTTATATTTTTATACTGTTCTTTTATGTTTTATTTTAACTTTATCTTTTTTATTATGATAAAAAGTTTTTTTTTTAACTCATCTTTTTTATGTTGGGTGTTCATCGGTTCGGATAATGATTTATTCGGTTTTGAATTTTTATTAGGTCTAATTCTTAACCAAACCGTTCTGAATTGGAAATGTGTCTAATCAAACCAAATCTAACCGGATAAACCTAGTAAACCGTTTATTATTTGGTTTATTTAGTTGAACTCAGTTCGGTCATCTGAATAAGCAAAATTTTATGGAACAAACAATTCGGGTACGGTTAGTAACCGAACCGAAAACCAAATAAGTAATTCAGATCAGTTTGTTTTTTTTCGGTTAAAAATACAATTCGATTTTTGGTTATTTTTTGTTAAAGACAGAGAATTTTGAATACCCGTGCCTTTAGGTGTTTTATGATGCTATGTGTATTTGTTTCTCCATGATGTATAATTAGTTTATTTGTATACACTTGAATTTCAAGCTTTGTGCTAAAAAGATGGACAATTGAGGATGGTGAACAAGTACAAATAACACAATTAGATTACTCTATATAACGTACACTAAAGGTTTCAAAGATTCAAGAATCAAGATTGAAGCCATAAAACCGGATCGAGCTTAATCGGAGCAACTGAACCGGGTGAATCAACCATGTTGCTGAGATCGTCGGCATCATCAAACATATAAGCCTTGAGAAAGGCCACAAAAATGCCCCCACAAGCTCTCCTCATATCATCATACGAACCCTTTCCGGTCTTGCATACAAAAATACCCGACAATCGAACCAACCAATCATCAACCATGTCCATATGACCGAAGTCCCTAGCTACAAAATAACAAGCAGGGGGTTTGCATTCATTAAAGAAAAATGGATGATTACACCCCCACGGGGCTGCGGGTGGGAAACACCCACAACACCCGTCATCACCCAGGCCTGTCCCAATTAGGGCTATAGGAATGGGTATGTTGAAACTATGTGGTATGTAGTTTAAGATCTTTGGTTCGAGTCTGTTGGATGTATTTGGACCCGCGACAGGATCTAAGCCAATAAGAGCTTTGAACTTAAGGCTCGTATTAGCATGCCCTAACGCTAGGGCAAATGCTGCTTTCCCTCCTTTGCTATGGCCGGCTAGTGCTACATTTTCAAGATCCGGTGATACATCTTGTGGGAGTACAAGTTGGAGGTTTTCGCCTCCATTTTTATCTATCCAGTTGGCTGTTTCAGCAGCATCATCCACGTCACCAACCGCAGAACATACACATAAACCCGTCAAGAGTCCAAACTATAATAAATAAAACAAAAGGTAGCAAGTCAGCATATAGCATATGAGATACCATGTTAGCTTTTTGTAATGTATTTGTGGTGTGTCACATACTTACACCCCTCTTTAAAAGTAGCATCATAAGTTTACTTTATTTACTTTATGAGTTGCACTTTTGCATCATAAAACCTATCATGTGATGTGGACATGGCAAAATGGATGGGTCGGGTCGGGTTGAATATCAAGACAAAACTATTTGATTTTAAAAATTGTCATAATTTAGAAGGGATCATCAAAAGATTCTCGTTTCTACCTAGACACAATATATGCGTTCATCATCTTTTATCAAAACATGAAACAACCAATATATGAATAGACCGTAAACATTAGCTCCACACTAGGCCTTACAAACTGGGGCGGATTCAACGGGTTTGGATCATGACGGGTTAATTTAAAAAACGTTCAACTTTGATTCGGGTCAAGATGGGTTCGTGTCAAAATGAGTTCAAATCTAGAAAGGTGCGAGTCAGATTCATATAAGAGCACATTCAGATTCATATTTTTTATAATAAAAGAGACTCTTCTCATTTTAATAGAAATGAAAATTTAAACATATATAAAAAAACTTTGTTTCAAATTTTAAAACCCAAATCTAAATGAACCTAAAAGTCCAATTCAAGTCATTTTCTTTTTTTACTTTTTTTAACTAGCTGATCAACTTCCCAGGCCTATGAATATTGTGTTGGTTTATATGGCTCAAACTCATCATAATTAAACATATATAGAGAAAGATTAATTACCAAAGTTTGACCGGGCGCAACGATAATGTAACCGTGAGACGCGATAAACTCAAAGAGGTCGCTATAAGAAGTATTCGGGATCGAAAAGCCATGAAGAAAAAGTATAACGGGATAAGTCCCCTTTTCTTTAGGGTAAACGATGTACAAAGGCGGGTTTGGAGTAGCCGAACTTGAAGATTTCGGCACCCTTTTCTTTTCCACGGTGTAGCTTCCTTTGTCGAAACTTCTCGTTGGTTTCGTTAGCGATTCGGTATACAACACCATATTTTAGAACTTTTAAAGAAAAAATTGGTTCAAATGCAAGAAAAAATGATGGATCTATCAACACATTTATAGTCCAATTTGCAAGGTCTCATAAAAAAACGAGTTTGGTGTGCCCATGTTTTGTTTTATGTAATTGGTGGTGGTTGTTGTATAGTGCTATACCCATATTTATCCATATGATTATTTATATATTTTTAACTAATATTGAGGTGTTATTTCGCATTAATGAAAATTTTAACGTTTTATTTAACATGTTTTTGTCACTGACAAACATCAACCTTGTCTTCACTATGTATTGTGAAGGACAAATATGTCGTTTGTTCATGAATCATGATGGGGGCTCGTAGGGGAAAGATCTATAGAAAACCAATAATTATCCAGAAAACCAAAAAACCAACCTTTTTTTCTCTATAACTTCTTCATATATTAATATTTTTTAAAAATAATTTCACCAAAAATTCTATAATTTTATTATCTTTATTTATGGGAAAAAAAAATTTAAAAAATAAAAAGTTTAGTGATTTTTTATTATTGCATCATGCAATAGTACCAATAGTATTGCATAATGCATTATAATTAAAACTACTTAAAAACAAGAGACTTAACTTAAATATGAATGTGGTTTATGCGAATAATGTAAAAAACAAAGAATTGACATTCATAAACCAATTTTATATTATTGTTGCATAGTGCAGGGGAAAGATCTATAGAAAACCAATAATTATCCAGAAAACCAAAAAACCAACCTTTTTTTCTCTATAACTTCTTCATATATTAATATTTTTTAAAAATAATTTCACCAAAAATTCTATAATTTTATTATCTTTATTTATGGGAAAAAAAAATTTAAAAAATAAAAAGTTTAGTGATTTTTTATTATTGCATCATGCAATAGTACCAATAGTATTGCATAATGCATTATAATTAAAACTACTTAAAAACAAGAGACTTAACTTAAATATGAATGTGGTTTATGCGAATAATGTAAAAAACAAAGAATTGACATTCATAAACCAATTTTATATTATTGTTGCATAGTGCAATATTAATTTCAAGCTAAAATTCGAATTTTATTTTATTTTTAAAAAAAACTCGAAAACGTTTTTAAAGTTTTTTCTTTTTCCAATATTCTTAAAATCATGAAAGAAACATATAAAAAAAGTTTTAAAAAAAATAATTTTTTTCCTTGGTTTTTTGGTTTTTTATAAAATATTGGTTTTCTATAGAACCCAACCCGGGGCTCGTATTAGTCTTTTAAACAAAAAATTCAAATGGAAATTAAAGCTGTCTTTAAATGGAAAGGGAAAATTTAAAAATCTTATCTAATGATATTTGAACTTTAAGTTATCTTTGAAATACGAAGATAAATATCGTTTTATAAACTGTCGATGACGCAGTATCGCATAAGTTTTCTATAACCATTTTATAAAAGAAGTTATTTATATATTTTGACTGGTAGTTTATAAAAGAATTACGTTTAAAAGATGATTTAAATAATTTCTTCATAATATTATTGACGTCTTGCTAACTGCTAAGTGATTCTACTAATTTAGTGAAGTAGGTGGGGAACTTTTTTTTTGTAAGGACCGGTAGGCGGCGAACTATATCTTAGACTAGATGGTGGACCATCAAACACGTGAATTGTTTATAAAATGCATTGCATACATAACAAATCAATACAAGTCTTATTTATTATATATTATTTACGTTATTTTTTTCTTATATATTGGTTTATTAGAAGACGGATTCAAACTTTTTTCTTTTCAAATTCGACGGATAAAGAAAGTATAAAGTCTTTAGCTAGAGTACGTGTAGCCTCATAGGCATGTAAACGAATTGAAATTTCAACGACATGTTCGTGAATCGTTAGGACGAGAGTTCGTTTACTAACACGAACAAAATTTGTTTATTCACAAACGAACACGAACAGAGCTCTCCCTCGTTTATTTATGTCGTGAACGTTCGGTAAGTGTGTTCATGTACATTCGTTCGTGTATGTTCGTTTGTGTTTGTTCGTATTTTTCGTATTGTTCGTTGTGTTTGTTTGTTAACATTAATGCTTTTAAACTTTAGTTAATTTTAATTATATATATATTTTGAAATATCTGTCATAGTTTTTAGCCTTCTCTTGATGATCTTTGTATGGTTGGGTTGTTAATACTTTGTTTAATCATATATATGTTTGTTTGTTTGGGTCATTTATGTCCGTTTGTTTTGTTTGGTTTGATTGGTTCGTGTTCAGTTTGGTTTGTTTGGTTCATTTGGTTCATTTGTGACTATGTGAGTATGTTCGGTTTGGTTCATTTGGGTCACTGGTAGGTTCGTTTATTCTTTTGTCAGGAAAAATAATAATTTACCAAACAAACACAAACAAACTGATTTTGTTAACAAACAAACACAAACATGAAATCTTTTTCGGCTATGTGTTCGTGTTCGATTCGATTGTTTGATAAAAGGTTAACAAATGAGCACAATTATGTCTCGTTCGTGTTCGTTTACAACCCTAAGTACCAATTGGACAACCAACAGCCTGTCACGTGACTACTTTGGTGGAAGCCACGTGGAGCGTGTTTCTTATCTAAACAAAACTATTTTAACACATGATTTAGTTGTATAATTCATATAGTCGTGTGAGTCTAGTAAAGGAGTTGGTATTTTGCTAGTGGTATAATATATACCCATAGATTTTGTTTACTCTTTTATTTATAATCCTAACGAATTTTGCACAAAAGTTGGTGGTATAATATGTACAGTCGTGTAACATGATCTATAGGCTTAAGCGTTCTGGTCGTTAACTCGTTACACTTTTTTTTTCCCATTTTGTTTTAGTAGCGTTATAGCAATGGAACGCGCTTCACATCATTGTTTTTAGATATCTAATTGTTTATAGTGTTATATTTAACAAACTTTTAATTTTAACGTTGTTGCATTGACTTTTTCATTTCCGTTATCTTTATATTACACTTTAGCAGTATAATTGTTTTGTATATTCGTGGTAAGGTGTAGATAGTAAAATCTCATTTTAATTAAAACTTACTTCTAAGTCTAGTGTTAAACACAGGTATAGCATGCAATATCACACTTTTAAGCCGTTTCACCTATTTTTAGCTGTTATTTTTTCATTTGATTAGCTAGCAAGAAGATTTAGCACAAATATACCCCTTTTCACATATCTTTGAATAATCTTTTGGCACCAATTGATAAAGGCCCAGGCGGCCAGGCATATGGGCCGATCCTATACATCCATGCGGGCTTGTGTGCAATAGGTTTTTATTTAATTTCGGTAGTTTCTTAATCTTGATCATCAAATTGAGTGACTTCTATATACAATATACTAGTTGGAAAAGCCGATGGGACGATGGTACGATAGTGACAATTTGTAACCCGATACTTATTTTTGTAAATGAAAGACAATTTATCGTATTTGGCTTATTATATATTTATTTTACTTATATATCTTCACTAAATGTCAATTATCATTAAATAGATTGTTTAACCTTTTAGTTTCCATTAAAATGATAATTTTGATTTCTTATTTTAAAGAATATTTTATCCCCTTAAAACTCTTAAATTTTAGGTAATTGACAACTTTATTCTCCTTATATGTATTTTATTATAGCATAGATATACATAGCCATGCTAGGGTTTATGTATGAGTTATTGTATCAAGGTTTTGAGCATATTTTCCTTAGTATAATAGAAGCTAGATTTCTCCATATTATGTGTTTTTTATTTTGATCTTTAGATTTTTGAGTATGATAACCAGAACTAGAAAAGGAAAATGGTAGGTTTTAGCATTAGAACTTAAAACTAGCTGCTTATAAGTTTTTACTAAGCACACATACATAGACATAGATTATTACAATCAATATACCTCCCCACACTTATTCTTGTTCCTATTTGGTGGACTTGTTCCTTTCTTCTATAATGGAAAGAAGCCTGGAAACACCTTGAGTCCACATATCATATTCTCTTTGTGTCCTGCACTCGAATTCCACCAATCCGCGTCCAACGGTCCGCAACCCGAAATAATGCCGCTCCTCCCCGCCGTCGAGTAGATGTCTCCCTGGCCACGCCGGCATGTTCTTGCACACCTCCAACACCACATCTGCAACCACCCAAACGTTAAGGTTGTAAAATGACGAAAATACGCTCCTAACTTAACAGGATATTTTTAAGTTTTAAGCCTCCGTTAAGTGACAAAGTGGACCTTTCATTGAAACATGGTATAAAACATAAAGGATGTCAAGCGTAATTATCTTAGTTAAAGGACCTAATCCGAAATTTGATAAAACATAAACGACCTTTTGTGTAATTTACTCTTAATTTTATCACCACAGGTGTTTGGATTTGTGTTTTCAAGTGATTGTGTGATTTTTTGTAATCAGAAGAACATAATTAGATTTTAAGAACATAAAATCTTCTTGTAGGAAATAGTGTTTTAAGTAGATTTTAAGAACATAAAATCATAACTTAACAGATATTTTTAACCCAAAATTAAGGTTGTAAAATGACGGAAATATCCCTAACTTAACAGATATTTTTAACCCCGTTAGTGACAAAGGACCTTTTTTGAAACAAGTATAAAACATAAAAGATGTTTAATGTAATTATCTTAGTTAAAGGACCTAATCCGAAATTTAGTAAAACATAAATGACCTTTTATGTAATTAACTCTTAATTTTATCACCATCAATTACCATTAGGTGTTTGGATTTGTGTTTTCAAGTGATTATGTGACTTTAAATAATCAGAATCACATAATTAGTTGTAAAAAGAAACTTCTTGTAGGAAATAGTGTTTTAAGTAGATTTTAAGAGCCTAAAATCATCATATGAAAGCTTACTTTTCTTCTTTTTTGTGATGGTAGAACCAACATGTTTACTCTTCATCTTTAGCATCACTTGACCCGTTCGATGGATGTAAACCGACACAACTTTCCAGTGAAGATCACCTGCATTACATTCAGTTTATCAGACAACCGAATTTTGAAAACATAAGCTGGTTGTTGTTATTCCTAGTTCTTACCGTTACGGGTGCGTTTGAGAAGCTCGCTCCCCCGGGCTAGGAGTTCTTGGTTACAAATGCCCAAAAAGTTGTCTTCAGAAGGACTTTGTTCACTACAGCCACTGCTGTTCTTTCCTTGGCTTTTACTTTCTTTAAGTCCTCGATCCACTGGTATTACTGCTGCGATATTCCATACTTCCTTTAACGCCCTTGCCTTCAACGTCGCTGCACCACGTAGAGCTAGAAAACCGAGAAACACAACTCACATTTTATTATAAGCGAAAAAAGTTTTACAGCCATTTATTTATGTATGGTTTGGGGAAGTGTTTTAAAAACCGGTTCGACTGGATTTTTATGTCCGGTTTTTTCATGATTTTTTACGAGATTCGAATCGGATGGTTTTTTTGGTTTTTCTCGGTTTCTTATTTTTTTATTTTTTTAAATTATTTTTATTATATGTGTATACTTTACTGTTATTTTTTTTTATTATTTGTGAATTTTAAAACTTATATTTTCTTGTGAAATACCTATTTTGGTATTATTTTTGAGTGGATTAAAATTGTAGTTTTACTATTTTTATAGGAGTGTACAAGTTTATTAGCATTTTTATAAAAATATATATTAAAATCCCCTAACCGGTTGAACCGGCCGGTCTAACCGGTCGAACCGGCCCCGAAAACTTTTCCGGTTCAACTTCAAAACCGGTTTTTAAAACATTGGTTTGGGGTTTAGGGTTCAGGGTTTAGAGTTTACCTGTTGCAGCAGCAGCCGTGAGAGTTAATATATCTCCATGGGATTTGACATTAACCGCAGAGCTAACGGCAGCAATAAGGTGTTCTCGTTCGGCTCCCATGGCTTCGGCGGCCTCCACACACTGTGCAGCCACCAAAGTGGCTGCAGAGGCCACCGCCATATTAGTCTTAGCCATTTGTTCGTCTTTACTAGATGCTGAAGCTGCTGCAGTGGCGGCTGCAATGGTGGCCACCGCTGCCGCCACTCCAGCAACCGAGACCGCAGCGTGGAGCTGCGCGTTGTGGGCTCGGGTCTCTTCTTTTTTCTTTTCTCTCCGCTCTTTTAACCACCGTCCTACCGTCTTTCCGGCAGGAGTGGTGCTACACCCACCGGCACCGTATCCACTCCGGCCGTTGGCGAACAACGGTTGCAGGGTGTTGTTTGCACGCAAAAACTGTAGTTACATTTTACAAATTACAATGAAAAGTTTGTTAATTTATTAATAAATATTATTGTAGATTTGAGAATAATTTGACAATGACAAGGAGTTGATGGTCAAAATAAAACCAAAAATTAAAGCTGCTAAAAGAACAAAAAGAAATCTTGTCGCTTGGATGGATAATAAAGTTAAAGTTATAGGTAGTCGGAGGTCTCACTTTTTTTATCTTTTACTTCAGATTCAAAAGCACAAAACAGATCACACAAATCATTTATTTGTCTTCTATGTTACTATTCAAAATCAAAAAAAGACAATCAAGTTACTTTTATAAGAAAACTAATATCATACACCATCTAAAGATACTTATAAATCTACATTAATAGTAAAATATTTATTCTACCTTAATGTTAATACAACAATTGATCATTATATTAGTAAATTTCCTATTTACTATAGTCCTTGATCTTTATATTATTCTAGACTAATGTTTTTAAAACAATTAATCATTATATATTTATATATTTAACTAATTACTTAGACTTCACACTACTATACATTGACTAGTGACAACCAAATTAACCATTTATCCAAATCGTAAACAGGTCAGGTCCGTTTATTGGGTACTTCCAAAACATACCACTATATTCGTTTAAACGATAAATTTAGATCACAGACGGATCACTAGCCGACCTGATACCAATATATAGTACCTTAAATGAGAACAAGAATTATATAAGCACATTGATTACTACTCTACATATAATAGCAATAGATAAAGTGGTTATGTATATATAATATATATAATATATATAACATATAATGTAAACCACATTTATTCTCTCTCACTTTATCTTTACAGCAGAGTTCATCTTCAAATTATTGTCGAAATATTCCGAACAATATTTGTGCGTATTATTGAAACGATGAACAGGTAAAACCAGAGTGTAATAAAAAATAGTGCAAAAGGGGGAAAACGAAAATAATTGGAGACTATGAGCATTAAATAGAAATTGAAATATACCTTAACGACGTCGTCGTACTCGTCGGAGGGTGAGATGTGTGGACTATCGGTTTCTTCCATGTGCAAAGGGTTCAGTGGTCCACTACTGTGTGACAGTCTCCCTGAAGCTAACGGTGATACATCCTGCACATTCATTCAACGTTCAAAACAATAGCAGAAAACTGAAAACATCAATTACATTTCAATCATAACAATCGCATGATCTGGTGATTATCACACAAAATTGATCTGAACTGCTAAAAACGAAACGAGTAGAAGTGATTTAATCGAAATTTTCATAGTGAATCGCTGTATAATGCGAAGAAACAACGAAGATCTAAGTGATTAGAAGTACTTAATCTCGTCAAACAAAATTGATCTGATCATCTGATGAACTGCTAAGAACGAAGCAACTAAGAGTGATTTAGTCCAATTTTTCATGTGAATCGCTGTATAATGCACAGAAACAACGAAGATCTAAGTGATTAGAAGCATTTAATCACATCATGAAGTGAACTACTAAGAACGAAACGGTTAAAAGTGATTTAATCGAAATTTTCATAGTGAATCGTTGTATAATGCACAGAAACAACGAAGATCTAAGTGATTAGAAGCATTTAATCTCAATTCTCATCACACAAAATTGATCTGAACTACTAAGAACAAAACGATTAGAACTGCTATATTTTCCATATTGAATCGCTGGATAATGCACAGAATCAACGAATAATTTCATGATTTGAAGTATTTAATCGAAAATTTCAAACCGAATCGCTACAGAAACCACTAAAAACTCACCGATTGAGACATGATTCGTTCAAGCACGAGCTGCGAAGTGGCCGATGACGCGAACGAAAACGTGGATCCTGAACGCGTTTCCGTTGACGTAACCGACTCCTCTGCTGCCGCGTCGACGCCGTTAGTCTCCGGCGGAGCACCGGAATTTGTGGTGGTTCTAGTGGTAGCAGCAACGGCGGCGGTTCCGGACTTAGAATACAGCGGAGATGGCGGAGAATGCAGGGGTTTGAGAGTAGCGTCACTCCATGACCTAGATAAGAACTCCATCGGCTTCCGTGGACTCTCCGGCAGCTGAAAATCGCCGGTGGGATTGAAATCCTGCCACAAACTGTCCATTTATTTGTTGGTGGTGTGGGAGTTCTGTTATCATTTCGTCTTACGAACTTGCTTTTTATAGACGATACAAGTATACAACCCATTAGGTTTTCGGGTCGGGTCGGGTCGGGTTAACTTTTTTTTAGGGTGAACAAATTCGGTTTGGATCAGGTCGGGTCAATTTTTTTTAAGATCAACAAACTCGATTCTAATAACTTAACCATAAGTTTAGAATTTCTTTTAGGCATGCGGGTCGGGCCAACCGTTTTTGGGCTTGATAAAACAAACAAGAATTACTGGACTCGTAAATTGGCCAACGACACCCACGTCCTAGAACGTTACAGGAGCCAACCAACTCACGGCTCAGGAGGCAACCAACACACGGCTCATACCAAGGACCAAGGAAGGGGTTTAAACTGCTATATCTACCCCAATCGTGTTATGCTCAAACCTTGATTCGGCTTTCTTGATCATTGTAGTGGGCTGACTAGTGGCCACCCAAAATGTTTATATAGTGATGATTGAACTTGGGTCTCCTTTGAAGAACATGTTTTTATGCTTGATAAATTCAATACTAACATAAACCCATGTTTGATGTCAAAAAGACTCGTCTAGATGTCAAAATAAACTCAAGCGTGACCTAATCCATATGAATCTACATCTGGACAAGTCTTTTTGACATCAAATGCGTTTACATATTATCTTTCATAGTTTTCTCTATTATTTTAGTTTAATGTTGTTTGTGTGGTCTTTTTGTATTTGCGTAATCTTTACGTTGTGTTTTAATAATGTTCTTTTAGGTTTCATTCGTTGTGGTTTCACAACGTCGCGTATACATATCAAAATATTTTTTTTGCTTCTTCTTTACGTTGCGCTTTAGCTATACAATTGTTTTGTGGAACCGCGTCATTCATGGCGCAACGCTCGCCCGGGTAGTAAAGTTTGTTTTATATACTTTTCAAACGCGATTTACATCAACACAACGCACACGAATCGTTTTTTCTATTTATATACAAAAGACAAATATCAGTTACACACATACC